>JAMKCH010000535.1:0-91854 GCA_023653785.1 Ophioderma brevispina | reverse complement strand
CTAAAAGTCACTTAACATTTCGGAACGAAATTGAAGTTTATGTGACTTTTACGTACACAATAACACAAGCAATCTCACATCGACCAAGATTTCACATGAGTTATCCACGTCGTGAACAAGTTTAGAACTGTCCTCGGTGTTCATGACTTAGCCCCGGGGACCGGCCTGCGGGACAAGTGGACTGTCCCACGGGCCATTCAACACCATTGTTTACGTGATTTTGAGAGAACCGCAAGGAAATCAGCTTGCAAACTTGGAGTAGATTTGGACCACGGATCTGGTTGTAGACCCTCGGGTCAACAACTTTGAGATGTGGGTCATGGTCTTCCCCCCCCAACCATAACCCACCAAAAAACCAAAAGAAAAAACCAGCAAAAAATAAAAAAAATAGAATAATTTCTACTCAAAATCTGCCGCTCCCCTTAAATTAACCGATATCCCCGGACTAATCACGGCTTGTTACCAAAGTTTCCACTCATTTATACGATCCCGTACCGCTAAATGAAAAATCGCGAAATTTTAAATCCGGTGTCAGCTACTCACAATTTCACATCGGTTTCACATTCTTTTTACCAACATGGTGGCGCTATCATGTGCTTTGATAGCTGCAGCAAATCGCAGCGACCTTCGGTTTACATTCATTCACATGAATTTAACTCTTCCCAACACCTCCATACATGTGTGTGCGTGGGTGAACCACATGAGCGTCGCTGGACCGTACGGCAGAGAGACTTTGTTTCTGTCTTCGACGTCATATTCCCAAACAAAAATCATAGCACATTTGATCTATCGGAAAAATCTACACTGAAGTACTTACGTTTTCCCGAAGATTACGCCTATTTTTCGATATGCAATGGATTCTAAAATAATATCGTGGACATATGGATGGCAGAGAGTCTACTACTACATGTGGATTCAGTATTGAAACGGTAGTGCCGCAGAAATGGGGACTTTGCATTACCCAAACTTTTCGGGGGATTTCATTGTTTCAAGCAGGCTGGAATAGCTTTCGTAAATACCATACTTTCGACCACTAACTTGGAGGGGAGATCTTCTCTGCCCAATCAGCAGCAGAGACCATTATGCATTTAATGATTTTTTTTATGCCAACAGATACAAGTTTTCTGTAATTTTCAAGCTATTTACTGAATCATCTGAGTGAGCTGTTACCGTACTAGAGTATGCATGACTTGGTTAGGCTGCGCCGAAACCTGCGCTGGGGAAGATCAATGCACCTTAAATTGTCTGATGTTTCATGGTTCCGCTCCTCTTCTTCAACATTAACAGTGATTTACAATTTTTCAGAAACCAGCAACATCTTCACCAAACCCAATTGTGGCAGCGTCGCATTGTGCTTGTTTTATTTTACAATGTATTAAAAGATCAATTTTGCGAATCTAGTGTCTGAAGTTATATCACTTTTATCTTTGATTTTCCCTTGAACAGTGTTTACAGTTTAACTGCTTTGTGGCAACGTGCATGTCCAGGCCCGAAGAAAATGTGAACGCTATTGGAGATAAAAATAGTTTGACTCATAGAATAGGTAGGTTAAGCATGGGAGTCATGATATAGTCCCAATAATTGGAGCCTTCACATGACGTTTCTTTAAACAGTAATGCCTTTAAAACGGTCTATTTGTGAGGTCCAAAATAAACACATGCAACAGGTCGTACCGAATCGTGCAGCCTTCAAAATTCTATCCACGACGACATAACAACCTACAAAAGTCATATAATCTTACCTGATTACAAAACAATTACTCACAGTGCTTCCCCTAAACACGCTTCTACCTTTACCAACAATAATATCCAAAATGAAGTGCCTAAAAAGGCTTCAAATATCAACTTTTTCTCGGAAAGAGAGAAGCTGGGCAAAGTAACCATGGTCCGATCAGGATGCAACGCATGGTCGCATGACAACACTTGAGGCATCCTTGTTGGGCATAATACGCCCGGATTTAGAAATAAGGTGTTTTTTCCGCCGTGATGAAATCAATATTGTGCACCTGCGTATGTTTATTCATACATTTAGTAGTCTCATTCTCGTTGTTTTGACATGTAAAGTTTTAAATCTGAGACAAAAGAATGAGAGTGATTGTAACGACAAATTATACTGGACAGGCATGACCAAGTTTCAATAGAATTTGCTCATTTATAAACTCAACTTGAAACTGATTGAAAATGCATTCTAATGCGTTTTCTATAATATTGTGGAGACAATCTATAGGATATTGCAGTATAATATACGAAATGACTGTCAGATGAAACTACCAATGGAAATGTCATTCCTATTAACTTTATGACTCAATATGCATTCAAATAGAGAGTTGGGCTAAAATACGCCCACGGCGCTAGTTTATCAATTTGCAAATGTGAAACAGTCGTGGAAACTTTTCTACGGGCTTTCGTTAAATATCTGGCAATACGAAAGCTGACTTGTCAACGGTCTTAATTGTTAATGTGTCTAATTTGTTTAAATTTAAATCCTGCTAAGAGTTTTTGAAGATATTGAGGACTTACGTTGTTGGTAACACTCTAAGAAATACTTTCAAAGTGTTATTCAGTAATATATTTATGTTAGTAGAGTGTAAATTATTGATAATGTGACTCAAAATTTGCTCTTAGCAGATACATACCATAAGGCCTGACTCCTCCTCTGATTAAGTTAATGGCATTAAGATAATTGTACATAGGAGGAGTCATGCTCGCCGGAATCGGGGTTCATGATAGATCGATTTTAGTGCATGGTTGGAGGCATAGACTGTCAGTGCGGTGTTTTCGGGAAATTGGGTTCAAAGAACTTTGCTTATCTTACGAAAATATACTGCATGATCAGCAATGCGCTTTGCGCCATGTGTCCCGATAAAAAACGCGGTATCTATAAATCATTATTTGCGAAATTAACATACCGACAATACCAGTTCTTTAGCCTCACCGAAAAATACCGGCATATCGGTTAACCGAGTCTCTCTAGGGGAATGGATTTATGCTCTGCACTTCAGTCTTTTCAAATTGAATTGTGCATGTTGTGGTGTGTGTGTGAACGACTTTATTTGTTTGACTTGTTTGTTATTTATTCGGCAAATCGACAAAAGAAAATTACAGATACAAAAAGATGATCAGGTTTCAAATATGTTTAACAACTGTTCATGAAATAGTGGTTCTCACAACTTAAAATTACTGCTGTGCCGTATACGCTGCTTCTAATCTAAAAATCAGATACGGACGTGTTCTTGAGTATGGTAGTTTCATTTTGTACATGGATGTCAAATCAGACATATTCGTGGTCCATTAATGGACATTGTTTTGGTTATTCTATGTATAGGTGTGAATCAAATCTCTCATGTTTAAATGTCCACATTTATAACTGCATGCGCTTTGCACCAAGACTTATCATGTATTGCATTAAACATATGGACGAGTATTCATGAAGATATGTATCGTAGATTAGTCTCCGATACGGTGAAACTTTTGCGAAAGTCAACTTTTGATAAAATTTTACGTAAAAATATGTTGATTTTAAAAAAAATATTTTTGTAATAAATAAAACTGAAACCTTTATGAAGTCAGCAACTTAATAGAATGAAGTGCATACAAAGCAAAGATACTGGGCGATTCTGATAGGGCTAGCCTACCCACAGATCGAATCTGTCAGTGTGATATATAACCCACTGACAACAGAGACAAACGGTAATTGGATTGCTCTTTAGCGTGTTAACCACACAAAAAAACATACCTGATTTTACCTGGTTGATGGAATTGTTTCCCTTCTTCAAAATAGTATCCTTATACAAAATCACAAAGACACAAGTGTTAATTCCAAAACGTCGCGAAGATTTCAAAAATATAAGCTCGTATTTGGAAAAAAGAAAGAAAATGGATCGTTTCACTCAGGGCTTGAAATAAGGCAGGGGCAAGGGGCAAATTTACCCTGCTTAAAAGGCAAATGCCCCTGGTTCTGAAACCAAAACTGTGTTACATTTGTATTAGACCAGGGCCAATATCAGTTAAAAACACCACAAAATGCTCCTGCTCGGAATACTTATTCTCAAGACCTGGTTTCACTCCACACAGCTACTCAATATTTGTAGTTTATAAACACCTTTAAACACAAAATGACCCGAGGCATTTTAACATTCCCATTCGCTGCTATTGTGATATCATTCCCGCGTCTTGGTGAAATCATGGAAGTGTTACTATCAGCAAAGGTACGTGAAATTTGCAAAATGGTCATCTGCCATTCAATTTTATACATTTTCAATTAAAAATGATGGTTAATAAGTACGAATTAGTTTTTAAATCTGCGTAGAGTTTGATGAAGCAGCCTTTGTGTTATAGTCATGATTTACACGAGGTTCAGTAGTCTCCGGAGTATCCTGAGATACCCTGGAATTATCCTCGCCAAAACCTGTAATGTGCGGAAGTGCTACCTGATGTTGGTACCTGAAATGGTGAATTCGGGTATGTGCAATGACGGAAACTGGATTAGTCTCCCTTGTGTTAAAAAGTAGTTTGACTAACCTATACGTCACTTGAGTTATTTTACACGTGAATTTGGACAACATTACCGGGTCGGGTACACGTAAATTTATCGGAAACTACATGGAAAATTTGCAGTTTATGGTGATTGAAATCTTAAGTGGTATGTATAATTAGTTTAATGAACATGTAACCTGCATTTGGGGCATAATACGAATGAATAACTAACTTTGAAAAGGTTTTTAGAGCACAATAATTTTGTAAATAAGGAAAAGTAAACACGCTGGAACGCAATGAAGTTACCTATCAGCTGTGTAGTGGGTTTATCTATAGCAAAGTCTGTGTAGGATAGGCCTGTCGTTGATGCCGACGGCAGTGATGGTAAATTCTTGGCGACAATAGTGGAAAAAAATTGTTGGAAAACTTGTGGTAGTTTGAAAAAAATTCCCCCATTCTCCCCGAAACAATGTTGTTCATGTTTATGTCGTTCAAGCAGCCGTGGAACACACCCAACATTGAGGATGGGGGGAAGGGAAAGGGTCGAATGGAAGGTTCAAGCTTGCAATTGAACTGTGAATTTTTGGGGTAGGGACCTACGATGTGATCATGGCAAGCATTTAATACAATCGGGTTAGGTGTTCCAACTAATTTTTTCCAAGATTGTAGATGGCCATTTAAAAAAACCAGTCGAAAATTTTTTGTTTAAAGTCTAGGGACAATGAAATGGAAATCGACAGCCCCCCTTACCTGTTTAATTTCACATTTGACAGGGTAGCTCCTATGAAAAAAAACGTAATACTGGACAATATGTTATCTGTGGGAATTCCACCGTCAAGGATGTTAATTTTTTTCACACCTGTCTCAAACGGCTTCCAATACAACCCGAAGGACTTGGTAAGTTATGGTAGTGGACTGACTATAATGTTTAGCATGAGATGAACATCAAAAATACAAAAACAAACTTTAAGTGCTATCACAGTGATCGTTATAGTGTAGCTAATATTTTTCCAATGCTAGATATTCATATCAGGCGTACGCATCAAAATAAGCACCCTCTATGTGTGGTCCCATTAGTCCATTTGCACCATTTACAACTATTCGAGGACCTATTTTTACTATGGGGTGATGTAAAAAAATTCTACGTGCCCCTTGTTGCAATCCAATAACCAAAGCAACTACTGATATATTAAATAGCATTAATAAAGTTGTTTACTTAATGAATCAAAATTTTATAGTTGTAAAACGTTGATAGCCCATAACATCAAAAAACGGACATGGAATTTTTGACTGCAATTTGAACAAAATCTGGAGAGGATGGGTTCACACCTGCTCCTATGAGTTCAATGTTATATCAGGGACCTACTTACCTTTCAAACAACACATCTAGAAATATGGCGACGCCGACGATATGGCACTCCTCCACTCGGACAGCAACTGGACAGAAGTAGGAAAGCACACTTACTACAGACAGGGCCCTAACTTGCAGCATATCTGAAGACCTGGAGATTGAAGCTGAGGGAGCCAAAGACCACCGCTCTACTGCCTTCACCTTCAAACCAAAGGAGGCCCACGTCAGCTTCAAATCAACCTCAATGGAGCGCCTCTGCCAAAAATACGTACACCAACCTACTGGGGAGTCAGATTGGGGACCGGCCCCAGCTTACTTACAGGCAGCACCTCGAGTCCGTATGCGCCAAGGATCTTCGAGGAATACCTCCTGTGCCGACTTGGTGGATCTTCATGGGGGGTGCTCAGCCCAACGACCGCCTACGCACCACTGCCTTGACTCTGGTCTACAGCACTGCTGAATATGCCGCCCCAGCATGGTTTGCAACAGCTCTCCACACAAAGGTGGGACAACTGTACTCACGAGACCCTGAGAACATCACTGGATTTGCCTCCGTCCTTACTCCATCTGCATTACTACCAGTGCTTCCAGGCATTACACCTGCAGCACTTCGGAAAGAAACCACCACACGCAGAAACTAGGGAATAAGGCCCTGCTGGACAAACATATGCAACCTTGCTGCATAAACCGTCAAAGAATCACACAACTCGGGTAGACAGAGACTGCGCTCCTCGCCGCTTCTTCTGCCGAACACGCAGCTGGACTCTCCAGTTCCCCTTTGAACATCTTACAGACATGGCATACGGCCTGGCTGATGACTCCAAGCCAGACCAAATTCTCTTATCACACCTTAAGACAGAACTACCACCTGGCCAAGCAATCTCCCACGCAAGGAATGGGTCGACTTGACCCGGATTCGCACAGGAGTCGGTCGCGCTTCAACAGCAATATGCACCAATGGGGTCTGCGGCCATCGCCAACCTGCCAATGTGTCTCTCCATCACAGTCTTACGATCACATTCTCAATGAGTGCCCTAACCACCTTTCGTCGCCGGTGAGATAGATTTCTCTCTAACCCCCACCACCAACAGTGAGTTGGCTACAATGCTTACAACATTTTTGCTGCTGCTCCCTCATATGCAAGAAAAGAAGACACCTTGTGTTTTGGCACCCATATGTGGAAACGTCATGGATATCTTGTTGAATTTGCAACACGTCCTATTCTAAATTGATAATTTCGAGTTCTGTAGTGCTTAGTGTCGCTCATATTGATAATTAGGCAGAAGAATTCTAGAAACTCCCGTTACTAAAATAATAATGGTCCCATTTTGAAGGCCGCCCCCAATTTTTTCAAATTTGATCTTTTGGCACAGTTACGTTGGTAATTGTCATAGGAAACTATACCTGCGAACAAGAATGCTAAAAAAATGCATATTTATCATAAATTCAGCGATTTTGTAATTAGAATTTTGATCCCAGATTGGACTTAACTTTGGCAGAACTGGAATTGCTACGTTTATGTCTGTCCATGATGAAATAGTGCCACCTCGAGAAAATAACCTCTAACTTGATTTGCCTGAACCAATAAAACCACTAATGGATGAGCGTAGACACGTACATGGCGCTATTTCCCAGCTATTTCACATTGGAAGGCCGTTTCTAGCAGCCGTTGAATTATTATCGGGACCTGATCGGGGATCCCGATAATAATTATTCTAATTACAAAATTCCTTCGTTTGTGAGACACAGACATTTTCGAGCTTAACCATATGGTTTACTAGCCAGTTACCAATGCAACCGTGTAAAAATCTCAAATTTTTGAAAAATTGGGGGCGCTCTTCAAAAAAATGTGCTAATATTGCTTTAACAAGATATAATCTCTAGAAAATGTGTCATGGACATTACAAAGTGAACATCACCCTGGAATTGCCCATAACAAGATTAGGCCATTGAATTGAGAGATGGTCACTCATTCATGCCATTTCACACCTTATGAATAGCTTTATCAACAACACTCAACAATGGGCATGATTGGCAGTGCTGCTTGTTTATGTGAGGTATCATGATATTTTCAATCACAAAACCTCTTTTTCCTTGATTTTTATGAAATAGAGCAAGTGTAATTCAGTATTATGTGACAATTTGAACTTAGTAGTCACAACTAAAAGTGATTTAGGTTAAAGCGAAATGCCAGGCTAATATAATTTGCGCTTCAACATATCATAAATACATTTTTGTTTCAAATGAATGTCTTTCAGTCAGAAAAATTACACTATATTATTGATAACAAAGTAAAACGTTTATAATATCTTTCGTATGATTGCAGCCATTTTGATCGGCCCACGAAAAAAATTGAAATCATGATGATATATAATACATAGTGTGTCTTGAAATAAATAGCCAGTGAAAGATTAGTGAATGCCATAACCAAACTTTTTAGCTATATTCTGTTCAAGAAGCCGCCCCATTTTTTAATTGATCGTTACTGCTTTTCTACTGGACACTATATAATCCGATTTTCTGACCAGGAGTACCCTAGACATTCCTTAGACACCTGTTTTTATCTATTGACTTACAAAGTCATACAACGTCACCAATGCCGAGCGACGTCACCAATGCCGAACATGGCGACTGCGACCTCCATGGGCAACATTTATTAGTTAATTCTGCTAATAAGGCAATCAATATTGCAGTAGTTATTATTTCTTTCAGACCACAAAGACATCTTTTAAAACATACTTAAATTAAAAATTAGCCTGTTAGTACACTTTAAGTTTCACTGATACATTATGCCTACTTTACCTACCTCCCATGGCCTGATTCTGCACAAATGTTCATTTTGCAAGCGAACAATCAGGCCTTGGGAGGTGGGTATCTTAGTCTTAAAGACACTATCACTATCAGTTATTTGCTAAATCAGAAAATTGAAAAAATCATCAAAAATCAGATTTTTGCATATTTGGAACAAGTATAGGTATCCTAACATGTCCTGCAAGTGATACATGTAAATCTAGAAGCAGCCTAATAAGGGCAACATTTCATATTTAAGTCATTACTGTCCGTACGGACAATTACTACAACATGTAATTGAATGGGGATTCATATGAGCATTGCTGTTTTCTTCCTTTTCTGTCATTTTTTCAGTTGGAAAATATACCTAATGGGAGTCCTACCTTAGACTTATCATTCACTCTTAAGCTATTCCTACAAATTTTAAATATTTTTTTATCTTTCGGGATAATCACTGATAGTGTCTTTAAGTATCTCCCTCTCCCTGTTGAGAGGGAAATATGATTTTTGAGGCAATTATAACATGTAAACAAACCAATTTTGAGCCATGTGTTGTGCTTTTCAATACCCTGTCTTCCATGCGTGACAGTAGGAACCCATGGATTCGATACATGTGCATGAACCCAAGCAAACTGCATTATGAGGTCAGTGACACGTCATGCATGCCGGGATGTGTTCTTCATCGCCATTTTCCACACAGTTCACAGTGAAAGAATAAAGATTGTTTTAAAAGTGTTCTAATGTGAACTGTTGTAGCCCCATTTGTGGGAATGGTAAAGAGTTTTGGCAAAATTTCAAGTTCTGTGAGGCTTGATTTCCATTGAAGGTGGTATGATAAAAGGTTGATAATAAACCGAGAATTATTATAAATACTGGTAAAAATGCTTATTTTTATGTGCATCTTTTATCGTACGGCAACTGACCTGGCCTGGACCTGACTTATGTTGTCTTTAGTTATAGCGTAGAATATCTCATCAGTCTTGTTCGATATGACCTGCGCTTCATGTCAGTAGGCCTACTCCATGCACACTCATCCAATATTCAATCAATTCCATTTTATTAAACCAAACAAATTTTATTTTGAAACTTCACATTTATGTATCCAGTGCAAAATTTACAGCTTTACAAGACACAGCTGTTTGAAAGTCTCATTTATTATGACAAAACGAGAATAAAACAAAAAATATCAACAGCGACACACTTTTGACAACTAATATGGAGTATTTATGCCACCAACTACATCTTGTGTAAATTTGATGAAATTTCATTGCGGGCAAATATGATTTTTCATAAAAATCTAGTTTTACACGTCTTTCTATGGGAAATACGCATATAGAGGGCGCTATGACACACAAATTATAACCTTTGTTTTGTAGGCCTATATGGCAAGATTCTCGCAATGGATTTTTCTGATTTTTGCGGAGGTACTAGCTCTTGCATGTCTCTACTTAAAATTGCTTAAAATTGTTCTAAAAATAAAAGACAATTTGCATGGGGTCAAACAGCTGTGAAGAGCTTGGGACAGAAATTAGTGACCTAAATAGACATGAAATCCCTGAAGTGGTATTTTGCATTGTGCAATATTTGGCAGGGAAGCACCTGATGTATTTATTTATATAATTTTCAGACTTTCATTAGGCCTGTTATTTTTGGTTATTATTCATAACAGTTTGTATGTCGCAGTGTCTCGTACGTTTGTTATTATGGGGGGGTTATATATGCAATTACCCCATAGTGGAAAATGTAGTTACTTTTGTCAATTTAGACATTGGAGCAACTTTTCCTCTCATATTTCTATGCTTTGAAAAAACCCTCCAAAGTCCACATTACACCACTTTGTTTCCCATAACAGCTTTAACTACTCGTCTTTTTCTCCTAATATGGTAATTAATAGCAAATAACCGAATCTTGAAGAACTGTTTGTAGCTTTATTAGAGAAATCTTAAACTTATCCTATAATACACTAATATCCAATTCAGTTTCAACAGCTTTTGATAGAATGAATGTAATAGACATTTCAAAAAGCCTGTAAATTGGTATTTTTCAAGCTTTTGGTATTTTCTTTGGATAACTCCCCATAGGGTTTGTACAGGCTGGGAATTTCCAACCTGGGACCATATGCTGCACTGTCAGTGTGGAATAATCCAGTAAGGCATACTTGGCAAATTCAAAGCCCATATTCCCAACGTTTAGTTAGGCCCAAATTGTGAGGCTTTTTTGTTGTTAGCCAAGACTATTTCTTACTCAGCATACGTAGTATGCAGAGTTATTGTTATGGCAATTGTTGTGACTCTATCCTATCTGTCCTGTCTGTCTGTCTGTTCATTGCACACATTGCAGGCATGGAATGCGTCTTGTTGCCAAACGCTTGGGCCGGTTGCAGCGAAAATCGGTCAGAATAATCCCTTACCCAAGGCCCATGTGGGGTGTTCACATATTTGGGTCAGAGGTCACGTGGGCCAATTAAAGGGGCAATCTTTGAAAATCTATAAATTCCTTCTGTGCCACAAATCAATTGCCTATAATCACTAGAGTTGGTCATAAGACCCTGACGCCCAAGGTCCAGTATGGGGTGTTCACAGATTTTTCGGTCAAAGGTCACGTTTGCCAATTAAAGGGGCCATCTTTTGAAAATCTATCAATTTTCAGCTACTTTTCCACACAAATAACTTGCTATAATCACTAGACTTGTTAGAATAACCACTGCCCCAAGTCCATATGGGTTTCACAGATTTGGGCCAAAGGTCACGTGGGCCAATTAAAGGGGCAATTGTTTGAAAATCTATAAATTCCTTCTTGTGCCACAATTCAATTGCTATATCACTACATTGGCATAAGACCGCTGAACCAAGGCCCATATGAATTGTTCACCGAGTATGGGTGAGAGGTCACGTGGGCCGGTTAACGGGGCATTCTTTGAAAATCATTCCTTCTGTGCCACAAATCAATTGCTATAATCACTAGACTTGGTCAGAAGAAACTGCTGACCCAGGTCCATGTGGGGTGTTCGCGAGAATTTGGGTCAAAAGTCATGTGGGCCGATTTAAATGGGCATTGTTTGAAAATCTATAAATTCTTCCTTGTGCCCACAAATCAATTTTTTAATAATCCCTAGACTTAGAAGAACGGCTGACCCAAGATCCATATGGATTTCATCACAGCTTTGAATCAAAGATCATGTAGACTGATAAAGGGCAGTCCTGGAAAATATATAATTCAGTCTTGTGCAACAATCATTGCTATAATCACTAGACTTAGTAAGGAGAACTGCTGTCACATACATCATACATACATACAGGATTTATATAGCTCCTTTACTGAAAGATCAAGGCGCATTATGCAATGAACACAAGAAACAAACAAATATAAAAAAAACAAAGAATTAATATGCCATAACTAGTGAGATTTTAAGAGTTTTTTTGAGCTTGTTTAACGACATTGCCTCCCTTAATTACGGGGAGGCATTCCATAGTCTGTTGCTGCGGCTTTGAAAGCACATCGCCGATTTTGTTTTTCTGCCAACATTATTTGTGAATTTGAGTTTTGGTCCATTGAGATCTTGTAACTGGTCCAGTGTGAGGTTGTCTTAGTAACTTAATTGATGAGATATTTCAGGTGCAGATCCTTCCAGGCATTTGGAAACGTAGAGACAAACTTTGAAGTTGATGCGATCAGCCACGACTGGCAACCATGTAGATTATGCTATGGAGATGACTTCGCGTCTGGCGGCTGAATATCACCTGGCAGCCTTATGTTGGAGTGACTGTAGCCGATCAAGCTCTTCAAGATCTTCACACTTGAGCCTAAATGCGTCATGGTTGTCCAAACGCTTGGGCCTATTGCAGCGAAAATTCGTCAGAATAATCACTGATCGAAGGCCCAGTGGGTGTTCACAGATTTTGGGGGTCAGAGGTCATGTTGAGCCGATTAACGGGGCATTCTTTGAAAATCTTTAAATTCCCTTCTGTGCCACAAATCAATTGCTATAGAATCACAAACTTAAAGTAACCGCTTGACCCAGGCCGCATATAGGGTGTTCAAATTTGGGTCTAAGGTCGCATGGTCCGATTAAAAGGGCATTCTTTAAAAATCTATAATTCCCTCTTGTGCCTCAAAGCATTTCACTATAATTAATACCGCACAGCTCAGAAGAACTTGATCACCCCATATGGTTGCTCATCATTTGGGTTAAAGGTCCATGTAGACTGATTAAGGGGCATTCTTTGGAAAAATTATAATTCCTTCTTGGCACAAATCAATTGTTATAATCAATAGATTATTGTTGAATTGTTTGACCCAAGGCCCCAAGTCTATAAGAAAGCCTATAAGACAAGTCTATAAAAAAGCCTAAAAGACAAGTCTATAAGCAAGCCATAACCTGCTGAGCTACAGCACCATTGGTGCTCTTGTTGAACATGTGGTTTACAATAGAGGGGGGCTTAAGGTCATATTTGGAGATCACTTTTTCGAAACACAGGCTAAAGTTATGACTTGATGTTATTCCATTTTCAAAGAAACACAATTAAAAAGGGCGAAAACCAAGGTGCCCAACGAAAAATCCAAAATGGCCGGCAATTGGGCCAAAAATCATATGTTTGACATAACTTTATAAGCTTTTGGTTTATCACCTTATTTTGTGGGAATACCCTGTTTTGGCCTGCAAGGAATAATTATATGCAATTCTATCTCACTACGACTTTTTCGTTTTCTCCGTATGGCAGTTTTAGCCTACCTTGGACTGCGAGGGCACTTTCCTCCCCAAAAGTACACATGACAAAAAAGATAGAGACGCTCGCTATCCACACCCCTTTCCCTCTGCATGGATCGCCTTGAGTTAGGTTCCGCATAACACAACTGGGGAGTGGGAGAGAGTTTGAAGCATTTCAAACATGCGTACATGCCCGTACACTGAGTGTGGCGGTCGCACCTCCCCCCCCCCCCCCATTCCCAAAATTGGGAAAGGCCACTTTTTTTGCCGAATATTTTTTGATCAAAAGGTCCAAAGTTAGAGAAAATTTGTACAAAAGTGTACTTTTGGTGGTTAATGTTAATATAAGGCAGAATTTTTTTCTAAACCACGACTGCAAAATAGGCCTAGGCCTAATTCTGAATTTTGAATAGGAAACCTGATGCTTCATTCTGAGATTGTTTGTTTTGCTTATCAATTAAACAGCGCTTTTAAGAAGGGAGGGTATCTTTAAAGAACACATCATCTTCACCTTGTTTAGAAAACATTTTCATGTTTACAAAGTATGTTCATTGTTTACAGTTGTGTTTAAAAAGAAAGAACGTCTAATCTTCAATCACCATATTTACAAAATTGACTTTCGTATCTCGTCGTATCTTTAAATGGGTGGTACGTGCCAAGTTGTCATTCATATTGGGAAAAGATGCCATTTTCAGGTCATTTCCGACACGGTATTAAAATTTGCGTTTTTGAAATGACAAATATAGACCACATTATGTGAACTACTTGGTATGGGGGTATAATATGATGGCATTAGGAGTAAGCCCTTTGTCGTGACGAGATGACCACAAGTTGGGGACAAGGAATTTCAGACAATACAGTAAAATATTTGATATTTGTTGCTTTGTGAAATGTTTTTTAATATTTTACCTAGATTTTATGACAAAGAATTTAAATTTTGTGGTGTTCATACATTGCCATGCAGACTACACTTTTTGAAGACATTTTGCTTTTTACGATCCTCGGTATAGGCTATAGGGACATATCACAGGGAATGATCGAGTTTTAGAGGCAACCTAATTGATCTTTGGAATATGTTGCAAACTTTCTATTGCAAAATAAAAGAATAGTGTTAGGTTTCCATAACTGAAAAAAGAAAAACATGAAGATGTTCGATTCATTTTAAGGTGTTTTAACCTGTAAAGTCGCGGGACATGAAAATTAACCCAAAAGCTCCCAAAGATGTTTTACATTTTAATTACAGGAAATGATAAGAAGAGTTTGTGTTTGTTTTGCTCATATATTAAGAAGGATATCTTTTAAGGTCGACTCATCTTCACTCTAGTTTCTTTAGAAAACATGTTTCTTTAATTTTAAAAAAGAATGGCAAGTCGGCTTAAGGGCAGTGTGAACCTTGAGTTTCCGAGTATCTATTTTGGTTTGTAACTTTGCAAATATTTGATTATTGTATGTAAAAGTATACATTTCTAGAAAGAAAATTGGACGATGAACCCGATGATGGCATCAGATTAATGTAAAACTTTCCGTATTTTGAGAAAAATACTAAAAAAACACGATTTTGCCCCAAAATTTTCAGACAGCATAACAAAAAAAAATTGAATTTTCATGATTTCTTATGTTATTTTTTGGAAACAAGACAAATTTGTCTAGGGACGGTTTTTTCATTTTTTAAAAATAGAGCTTACTTTTCGAAATATAAGGAAAAATGTCAAAAAAGTGAGATTTTTACTTTTCTTTTCCAAAATTTGAGTATATAGGTTGGAGAATATCTTTAGTTAGAAATCGAAAATGAAAAATTTAGAAAACCGTCCCTAGAGAAGACCGATTGCTATCGTAGGAAAGTTAAACCTTACCTTTTACTTCGGTATTTTTGGAGTTATTTTGTCTGAAAATTTGCCAAATTTTGCGAAAATTGAACATTGAGAAAATCTGTGTTTTAGTAAAAAAAGTGATTTTTCACGCCATTTCAAGCTGTCTCTTTCTCAAATAACTTTATCTTTGAACTTCAAAATTGAGTATATTGTGCAAGTGATGAAAATACATCTTTATGCACTATTGAATCAAACATATTTTGTCTCTAACTCCAGAAATTAGAAGAAATTGAAATTTCATCTGCTCTAAATTAGCGCTTTGTTTACATTTTCAAATATTATTTTTCGTTTTTCCAAGATGCGTTCTCGCAAAAGTACATTGAAACACGCGCACGCTTCATTACGCAGCAAAAATTCACCGCGCGACGCGATGATGCGCCTTGCGCCTGACGGCGTGAAATGTGCTTAAATTCCCGCCGTTTAGACCAAGGGGTTTTTTGTGACTTTAAATGGTCAAACAGCTGTTTTAAATCGGCAAAAAATACAGCTCAGGATTGTCTGCAGTGGATAACCTTTGTTGGTAACTATAGAACTCAGTTTGATGTTTAAAATGGTGCAAAAATCAGAAATTCGTGTAAAAACAAAAGCACCAGGGTTGACACTACCCTTAAAGAGTCGATAGCCGTAATTGCTATTCAGGAAAATGTTTAGATTACTAATATTTGACAAGACTCCGGTCGAATTCGTAGTTTCAGTCAAACGTTGCGTTTAACAACAACCTATTTGTTTATAGAAAATGTGTTCAAATGCGATACGAAAAAAACATTCATAGAGGGAAAACCTGGTAAATTCGACCAGAATATAATCATTTCCGAAGGATCATAATTTATAAGGTTTTGTTTATTTTCTTGAGCTTTGCGCTGTCGCAGCCGCAGGAGAAAAACCTGCACACGGACGCAGAGAGGAACAAATACGCGAAGTGAGGTGTGCGCCAATGCGTACCACATCAGTTGAGTCGGGCGCACTCATAAGCATTGGCAAAATTTTGTTGCTAGCCTCGACCGACTTCAGTACGCGCACTGGAGTTTGCGGTCTCTATCTTATTTGTCTCTGAAAGTACATATCGTATGAAAAGTTTTAAATTTTAACTGGTGGGCCATCATCAGAATTGTTGATTCATCATTTTCTGAAGATTAGAGCTGTGTAACTCCTACCATTTTCCCATGGCATTAATTTAAAATTTGACGAAAACACTCCCATTGGAATGTACAGGGGTCAATGAACTTTCTTACGCGTGGGTTTCAATGGAGGGCATTTTTATGACATTAAAAAGCCTACAGTTGTAAAACCGCACACACCACGCAAGTCAAATTTTCAGCATGTGTTCGTAATAAAACTCTCTTAAACTTTTTGAATGTTAAAATCACCATATCAATTGGATGCGCATTTAATGGGAAAGCGCCCTCAGAGGTCAATTTTAAGCAAAATTGGCATTTTCAAGAAACGAAAGGCTATGGCGGGATGAAAGTTGCATGATATGATTCCTATTACCCCAAAACATGGGTATTGCCACCAAAATTAAGCAAATTGAACAAAAAAAAATTGAGTTATGGTCAAAAAACAGGTTTTTTTTACCATTTGGCGGCCATTTTGGATTTTTCGATGGGGCACCCTGGTTTTCACACTTTTTCGTTTTTTCTTCGAAAGTGGGATCAGGGTGATTAAAGTCATCAAATGAGCCTGTGTTCTGAAACCTTGACCTTCTATAGCCCACCTCTATTTACAAGTAGGTTGATTCATTCTTATTAGGTCACTTTGAGTTGCCAGTTGTGATAGCAGGGACAGTGGCGTAAATTTCTGTTGACCATGGGGGGGGAGGGGTTGATAAACGTATGAATGGAACAGGCAACAGGGTTTGCTGATAAAGATGTATTACCGAGCACATGTGCGCATAAAGTGCACTAAAAAAAAATCATTGGAAGCTAAATTGTTAAATGTAATTAGAAATGAGTAAGAACAAAATGCGTGCAAAGCGCGCCAAAATTTACATTTGTATCGCCATGGCTTGAAAAGGCAGAGGGGGATATTGAGAGGGTGCGAAGTCCGTAGGTGTATGTATGTGTATGTTATGTATGTATGTATGTGGTTCCAGCTTTGGTTAGGTTTTCAGTTTTCGATCTCCTCGAACAGTCGATTTCAACCAGACTTGGTGAGGGTGCATAGGGTTCCTTCATATGTGGTGATGTCAAAGGTCATTGGCATCTAGGTCATGTTCCAGTTCCAGTTGGTTAGGTGTGGTTAGGTTTTCGTTTTCGCGTTTCATTCGAAAAGTTTAAGTCGATTTAAACCATTATGATGTTTGAGAATCTTCCGTCCTATATACTATACACATGGTAGAGACCAATAAAAATGAGAGTTTGAGTCATCAAATGCCAAAAATGAAAACCGGGTTGCCCAATTTTTCACCCAATTAGGACTCCAATCCCCTATCCTTATATGTTATGTAGGCCTCTCACGTAGATTAGGATGGTCCACCATGGTGAGAAATATATCATTATTATGCAATGCTGACTGATTGTTGATGCAAGTGTTAAGGATGTTTCATTTTGGTGGTGGGGGTGGTCGTGAGTTGAGTCTTCCTGTTTTGGTGGGTTCTGTATTTGCGGTTCACAGTAGGTGATTCTATGTTGGTGTTTCCCATTGTGGATGGTTCCCATTGTGGATGTCCAGGTTGGGATGGTTCACAGGGTTGGATGGTTCCCAGGGTTGGATGGTTCCCAGGGTTGGATGGTGCCCAGTGTTGGATGGTTCCCAGTGTTGGGTGGTTTCAGTGTTGGGTGGTTTTCAGGGTTGGGGGTTTCCAGGTGGGTGGTTGCCAGTGTTGGGTGGTTTGGGTTTTTTGGTGGTTCCATGTCAGCGGGTGTGTAGCTGCCGTTCACGCAATTGCCCTTCTATTGTCTTCGTTTTACTCTCTTTATTGGTCTGTTCTGCGCCATTATACTCTGTGACTTCTCCTTTCCGATGCCTTTGTCCCAATGTGGGTGGTTCATGTGTTTTTTAATGTCTTTTATTTGAATGCCTGGCTGGTACCAGGCCGTTGATGGTTCCTGGTGTAGGTGATTCTATGTCTTTAGTGTGTCCACATTTTGGCGGTTCCTTGTCTTGGTGGATCCATGTGCTGGGTGGGTACCAGTGTTTGGTGGGTGACATGCTTGCTGTTCTTCTCAGTGGTTCCTAGTGTCTATTGGTACTTATTGCTCTGCATTTCCATGCCTCATCTTCATAGCTTATAATTATGGTTCCTTGTACATGTACCTACTTTTAAAAATGAATGTGTATAGTAAATAGGACACAAGATTCTCAAAACACTATGACTAAATGGATTATTCTTTGTCCAATGCCAAATTTATGGGTCTCGCCATGAGTTGAAAAAATTGGGCTAGATTCCTCACCAATATTTTTTTCATCATGGCTGACCAATAACTTTGCGTATTGGACTCAATGAATCCAATTTTATACCAGACCTTGGGTGAAGGTGCAATAGGGGTTCCTTCATATGTGGATAAATTGTCAAAGGTCATGGACCAAGGTCAACGGTCACTGAGGTCATGTTCCACTTTGCGTTCTTTGAAAGTTGAAGTCGTACAACCTAACTTGGGTCGAAGGTGCAATTTGGTTCCTTTCATATGTGTTGAGGTAAGGTCACATACAAGTCAAAGGTCACATACCAAGGTTTCAAAGGTCATCTGAGGTCATTTCCCTTTGGTTAGGCTTCATTTGTCAGAAACTGTGCATTTCTAGAATTATTCCAGAGAAAACAATTTATGAATTTTGATGCCTTGCAACTGACAACTGTTGCCAACAACCAACCTTGTGTATACTTGCCATCTTGCCAGGGGGATTGGGCAAGTTTACTTGCTGTATTTTTCAACTTTATGCTCGTAAATATGAGGTTATTTTGGTCAAAAACACATGAAACAGGCTCAACATTTGGGGGGGGGGGGGTGATTATATTGAACACCCCCACATCAAAATCTTGGTGGGATTATATACCCCATCCCCACACCCAAACCCCAACCCCCCTAGGCCTATAGGCCTATATATATGTGCACATTAACACTTGCATGACCAAACACTATCTAAAAAGAAAGGCGTATGAAAGTCGATGTTATGTTTCCTATAACCACGCCGCGTTACGATTTTTTGCCTGCGTTTGAGATGCCGAAATCCTAAAAAAGTCATCATTTGTTTTTAAAGCAAATTATCAAGGTTTCTTCTTGTGATGACACATCTTGTAATGTGATTTTAGTAGATTTTAAATCAAAGAACAGTTGCAAAATATTTTTAATTTAGGGTAGTGGTTGACCCAATAATTATTGTAGCAATTAGCGCTTGCCAGGAGGTTGGTGAAATGGCTGTTTCTTCACAAAATACGAATAATAAATAATGAAAAATGAAATAGTTGCCGCATATGATTTGCAAAAAGTTACGGGCCAAAACATAACATTGACTTTAATTTGAAGTACTTATTGTTGAAGATGTCCATGTTTGCCCAGTGCAATTGGGCATGGTATTTAAAAAGAATATGTGAAACAAATGCTATCCACCGTTTTACAAAAGAGGAATTCCAGGAAAGGGGGAAAGAACTGTAACAAATCCATTCAGTCCATTCCACAGTAGCCGAAGCGTTGCACAGGTAGTAGGGTTCAGAAGGTCATCGCCGACGCCGTTCCATTTCAGTAGTTCGCAGCTGTTGTGCGCAGCCAGACTTTGTACTAGACATGTATTTACACAAATTGATGTGAGAAGCTACTTAATAGGTAAGTGTGTGAGCAATAATATTAATCTTTCCCTTGAGACAGCCAAGAGAAATGAAAGGATAAAAGCTCGGGAGTTTCCGAAATCCTGACCATATTAAACACTTTTTCTGACACACTTATGAATCGGAAACCCTTCAGGAATGAAGCACAGGTTTAATTCCGTTAAGGTTCCGAATTTATAAGTATGTCATTGAAAAACAACATGCGCTTTAAGGTCAGCTTGTTTATGGTGCAACCACAAAATAAACTAGATGCCGCAGTGTGTTTAGCAGAAACCTGGGTATATATTCGCATTGGCATGGTAGGAACATGGATGCCATGCAGAAAAATGCCACTTAATGACCTTTAACCTCAATGCGCGCACAAATTTGTGAAGGGCAGGACAGGGTTCGGAAACTTCCGGCAGAATGGAAGAAACGGAAAAAAGGGGTTTTTCCAGTTTCTTCCGGAAGAAAATGGAAGAACTTGGAAGAAGAAATGGATGGAAGAATAAAGAAATGTATTATGAACAACAAACTAAATACACCAATATCATCGATTTGCACTTCAAATCATCAAGGCTACTTTCGTTACTTTACAGACAATCGTTTTTTTTTTTTAGAATAATTTAAAGGTTATAGAATGTTAGTAACCTTGCAAGTATATAGTAAATTTGTTCACAATTTTGTTTTGTCTTGCCAATAAAATTATGCAGATGATGAGTGTAACCCATTTTCCAATCTGTCATGTGCACATTTATCTATCATAGTTGTAATTAGATGCAAACAATGAAAAAAAAAGCTTTTTAAATCTGTATGGCCAATTTGTGAATTTAAAAACACAAAAAGTAGAAACCATTATTATTCTTTTAATACAAACTTTGTAGTGCGGTGGGGAGAACCTGGGAGACTTTTTGTTTAAAGAAATAAAGATGTTCAAGTCCTTACAAGAGTCTCTGCTAGGCCTTGCTGGTGTGAAAAGTGTTAATCAGTTTCTTTCAGGTAAATTGATATTTCAGCCTTGTGAAGCAGTGCGGTTTACTATGCAATTGGCATTGTTTTTTTTTTTTTTTTTTTTTCATTTTTTTTTTTTGGGTAGGTGGGGGGGGGTCCCGAATGGTTATTAAATTATTTCACTTATTTCATTCACTTATAATATAAAAACCAAAAGTGCAAGTCATTGGCTTTAAAATAGGAAATTTTTAAATGACTTTTTTAGTTTCTTCGGCTTTCAGTGGAAGAAACCTATTTCTTCCAAGTGGAAAAAAACGCAGAAAAAAAAACACGCTTTTTTCCACCTGTGGAAGAAACCTGGCGAACCCTGGTGAAGGGTCTTATGCTGGTTCTTATATTAAGGAGGTGGACCATGCAAAAGTTGGGTATAGGCAGCTAGATTTTTTTAAGATTTTCACATTAAGACCGGAGAAGTGCCCCTTTAATGACCTTTGAACAACATGTTGAGGCACAATCAGGGCGCAAAATAACCGAAGGCACCGAAGGCAATGCCTTCAGTGCCCCTATCAGTTGCCTTGATGCCATAAATTGTGTATTCTTGGCCCCTATAATTAACATGTAATTCCTGATGGCCTTTACACAATTGAAAAATTGCTTGAAAATGGCTGACATTACAAAATCTTATTTTGGCACACTGAAGCACATGTGGTTGAAGGGTCTCAAGTTGCTTCATATGCATGAGTCACATGACCATGCTAACTTCCATTTAGCCACTGAATTTTGAAGATTTTTCACATCCAGACCGGAAGTGACCC
The DNA here is from genome assembly GCA_023653785.1 of Ophioderma brevispina. NCBI lineage: Eukaryota > Metazoa > Echinodermata > Ophiuroidea > Amphilepidida > Ophiodermatidae > Ophioderma > Ophioderma brevispina. The sequence goes on along the minus strand of JAMKCH010000535.1, from coordinate 70,152 downwards.
CTAATGACCTTTGATCAAAATTCTGATGTAAACAACCCTTGATATGGGATTAATGTCGAGTCACATGATGGAGCCATGTCACCATCATGGGTTGTTTGTAGAAGAAGTGCATTTTAAAGAGTTCTGACGAATGCCCCTTTAATCGGCACACGTGACCTGTGACCCAATCTGGGTACACCTTAGAAGGGTCTTGAGTCAGTGGTTCTTCTGACAGCTTCCTTGTGTCATAGCATTTATTCTGTGCAAGATGCTTTAAGAGTTCGACGAGTGCACACTTTAACGGGCCCCACGTGAACCCTACGAGAGGTCAAAGGTCAAACTATGTACACCCATGATGTAGCTTGGGTCAATGGTTCATCTGACCGATTTTGGCGATTCAGGACAAAGGGTTGGCAGAAGAAGAAGGTAAAAAACCAAAGCGTCTTGCGAAGGAGAAGACAGAAGGAGAAGGAGGAAGGACTAAACAGCACAAGCACAATATATGCGCATGTTACAAATGCGAATATACTACGGGCAAATGTGCTTCTGAAGAAGCATTTGTGTCAGCATGCAATGCTTCGATGACTTTGACCCAACCTATCGTAGATCAACCCATAGTGTCACCTCTGGTACTTCTCTGAAGGTATGGCATTGAATGAGGGGCATGTTCGGTGGGTGGAAATTAAAATTCCACGCTAAATATTCAAACATGAATTCCGATACCAGAAAATCAATTCTATGTTAATGAAAGCATTCAAGCCACGTAAAGCGCCAGTTTTAGCCACAGTAACTCTCAAAAACATTCTGAACTAATCGAGTTGCTTCAATGGTTTTCAAGGTAAGGTGAATTTAATGTTTACATGAACTTTGAGCGCGTGTTTTGGATACAAGGAAAACACAAAAGCCTTTGCATCTCCATTGTGAAAATGAAGTCAACATGAAAGGCAGATATCTTCGTTCGTTTCATGGAAAACAGGTGAATCAAGCCAAATGTTTTTCTTGTTCTGCCTCCTCTCCCAACTAATCGACGATGTCCAAAATTTCCTCCTGGTGACACGATGGTGGAACTACTATAGTGACCTGTTTAATTTGAACGGAGGGTTATTTTTTGAGTAAGTAAGGAAGAAGATGTAATTTATAGTTTTTTCAAAGAATGCCCCTTTAAATTCAGTGTATGTTGAATTTGATAATCGGTGTTACACCAATATAGACTTGTTGTCGTGGTTAGTGTGGGTTTTTGTGACCAACATTGGTGATCATAGCACTAGATTTGAGATTGAAGGAATTTCTGAATAATTTTCAAGAATTACCCCTTTAATCAGCCAACATTGTCTTTCCCCCCAATTCTGTGTACACTCTTGTCCTTGAGTAAGAGGTTCTTCTAATTAAGTGAGCATGATTAAATTGGAACAAAGCAGCCAATTAAGATTGATTAAGAATGCTCCTTTAATCGGCATACATGACCTTTGGCCCCCAATGTGTTTACACCATTATGGGTCTTAGGTAAGTGGTTCTTCCGACAAATTTGGAGATCATAGCAATTAATTTGAGGCAGAAAATGGAATTTATAGATTTTCCCAAAGAATTGCCCTTTAATAGGGGCCTACACTGTCTTCAACTCTTCTGGGTACACCCTATGGACTTGGGTTAATGGTTCTTCTGACGAATGTGACCTAACAATTTGATTTTATGGCAGAAGAAGGAAGTTTAAATAGATTTTCAAAGAATGCCCCTTTAATTCGGCAAACAGGAACTTGGTTCCCAAATCTGTGTGACACCATATATGACGCTTGGTCCAGTGGTTCTTCCAGAACAAGTTTGGTTGAAATCGGCCCCAGCGTTTTGAGGAGAAATCTTAAGGAGCGTTTGGAAGGAAAGAAAAGAAAGAACGCCTAGGAGCACAAATATGTCAGCTGTGCTATGCACGCTGACATAAGTATGATGTCCGGCACAGGATGACCACCATTCATGGTTGAAACACCTGTCATGTTTTTTCTGCAGATTTTGAAAAACACACAGTACATGTAGGTGGATTATTAACCTGCAAACGGTAGGAAGCAGTCACCAGTCAGAATCACAGACAGGCATTACATGCTATTGTTTTCTATAGACATGTTTTAAAGATATTGATTCAACGGTGCTAGGTGGATAACTGGCTACAACTGTATGTAGCAGTCAATAGTCACCAACTCACATACCAGGCATACAATTGCTATTGTTTTCTATAGAAATGTTTGAAGACATTGAATGACAGGTGATATTTGGATGTATGTTTGCAGTCAGAGTCAGCAACTCACATACCCACTGTAAATTATTCAAGCACCCCAACAAAAATAACTGGGACACTTTTTTAAATCACCCATTCTCACACAGGAATAGGTGGTGTCGTCACTTTTAACAACAAACAAAAAACCACCCATAACCAGACACTAGGGGCGTCCTTCCCTAGTGATGGACGTCCGCTTTCCTTTACACCAAAAATCGGGGAGTATCCTATTTTCTTTTAAAAGATTATTTGTAAAGTGATGTACTGTGGCGTTGTCTCCTGTCGTTTTCTTTTTTTTTCGTTTATTTGTTTAAAAATTGTCAATGTGATCAATTCTTTAACTTAGGAAAAGAAGTAGTAAAAACTTGAATTGTTCTTTTCAATTTTAGATTCATAATGTTCAAACAATTTATAGAGCTGATAGGAAAAGTTTAGAGAGACCTAATAAAAAGATTTGGGATAGGCAGCATCCACCATCAATTTTCCTTGAGGTAAGTACAACTTTGATTTGGTAATGCCCCCTTCACATCCATAGTCATTGTTAAGTCCTCATTCAGCCTGGTTAAAAACAAACTTTACTTTTTGTCTATCACTGACCTGCTTATAGTAGAATATAGAAATTATGTTACTTATGCTTAACTAGCTTGTCATTCGTTCAAGTTTTATCATTTCAAAAGTATTGTTTCAATTCAAACCAAAACTTTAACAATGATCGTGGTAAGGAAGGAATGAGCTTAAAGAGGTTGTGCTGGGGGCCATGACCAAACGTGGAGGGCTAAAGAGTTGATGATACATGCAACTACAAACTGCACGAAAAAGAAATGATGTACGGGAATTGAAAGCGCTAACATACCGTATCCAGTGCGTCCCTCACTTGGAAATGTTCTGCTTCCACTGGGTCAAAATATTTATTTCTCTTTCAAAAATGTGCCATTCACTTAACAATTTTCAATTTTAACCTATTCAGTTTGAACTAAACTGGTAACCTCTGATCAATGATTAGATGGGAGGGCTGTGACCTTAAGGAGATCAAGGTTAAAGGTCATATAGGGGTCATAATTGAGTAAGAAATTAGGTTGTGTTACATGGTATGGGGGTCAGGTACATTTCTGATGTGAATTTGGGTAAGACTACGGTTTGAGAAACATCGTTGTTGGCATAATTAATGGGATTCTGTGAAAAGCTCATTGATTTTCGTGACTCCAAATCTTTTCTTCAAGGAGTATGAAGAAAACTAACAGAGAAACTAAATCAGCTGCAAATCCAAGAACAAGACCTGAGAGATCGCATGAGCAACGGGAGAGCTGCACCGGCCCTCCAGTTCATCAACCCCAGTACCGAGCTAGACCTGCCTCCACCACACATAAAGACTCCCGATATGGGAGGGAGTCTGGGAGTTAACAAAAGCAGTCACCACCAAATGCCACCCAGGCCACCGCCACTTAGTCTACAACAAAGGGGAAACCCCGGCTCAACCAGTTAGGGCAAATACTTGCCAAATCAACAAAGAACTTCATAAGTTGATATACCCCATAGAAATCATTGTTCAATGAAGGCCTTAACCCTGATTTATTTTAGGCATTTTAGCTAGACTGACGGCCATTTTCTTACTCTCATGGTAGCTATAAAACGCAGCTACGGGCCCCATTTCCCACCGCAGCCGCACTGCAGATTCAGCACTTTGCTAGTGGTGTAGGCAGTATCGATAGCGGCAAGTAGGGTTTGCAAATACAGAGTTACTAGTACTTACAGTGAGGGGTCTTCTCTACAGTAACCTACCCTAATGGCTTACCCTGTAGTTTGCCCCTATCTCTGTCCAGCTCGAATATGCAGTAGAGGCGGGGTGTATACATTGAACCAACTTTCAGAAAACCAACTTTCAGCCGCGCGAGTAGGTAACCACAAGCACACTGTAAATGAAATTTGGCAACTGGGGGGTGTACGCGTGCGTCGCCCCCTTCATATTTCAGCCGAGACAAATTATAAGGTGGATTTACGGTGGATATGGTGTAGACACAGTACCAGAGTAGACATGATGCAGCTACAAGTAGCTAACCTAACCCCCCAGTTACGTATGATCATATTAACCCTAACCCTAACCCGCAAAGAGGACCATGAGGTGCAACAAAACGTGGTACCCCCGTCTGAAAATGTTTCTCGTTGCAATCTCGGCCGTCAACACAACTAATTTTTTGTTGTCGCGCAATACGCTCATGGTACCTCATTGCATCTGGGACGTCTTCCTTCCCCGGAAAATGATGCGATGATTTTCGTTGCATTTTGGTGGGAGCGCCTTTTGTCTTTTCGGAAAATGGACGCGGTTTTCCTTTTGCTCTCGGGACGGTCTTCCCGGGAAATGGCGCTCTGTTATCCTCGTTGCATCTGGGGGCCGTTTCCGGCTAGATATTGCAAAACAGTAGAGCAACGTCAGATTCATACAAAACTTTTGCATGAACCAAATGTTTTCTCGATGCATCTCGTCGTCAACAACTATTTTTTTGTCACGCAAATGACTCTCATTGCACACCTCATTGCTCATTTGGAACGTCTTCCGGAAAATGAGACGCGATGTTCCTCCTCTCGTTACCATCTGGGACGTCTTCCGCGAAAATGAGAACGCGATGTTCCTCGTTGCACATCTGGGACGTCTTCCGCGAAAATGACGCGAATGTTCCTCGTTGCATCTATGGGCCGTGAAGACTGGTAATGCTACTTATTCTTGTACCGGGGGAAAACGTCCGAGATGCAATGAAATGCAAAAATTTGTTTCTTGTCTCATTGCATCTGGGCTAATGGGGGCCGTAAATAAAAATATATTGCACCTCGTTGCCTTTGGGGGGCGATGTTCGGCAAAATCGCCTGGTCCGGGTTAGGGTTAATAGTGAATGAAATGAGGGTGCTATACACTTGTTTTCTGGCATTTTTTTATCTTTTTTTTAGGAAAATTATTATGAAATTCAAATCAGGCATCATTAAAAAAACATATTTTACACACTTTTAATAAAAAATGCAAATATAATTATGCCCAAAATATCTAAAAAACAAAATTGGCCATGTGAAATACTGCGTGTAACCAGCGAGTGTGTAGGTAATCCGTATCTACTCGGTGGTAGCTGCGTGGTAACTAATTGGCCATGTATATGGTAGCAGAAAAGAAGTAGTGAAAGTGAGCACGACAGTTTTGCAAGGTCTGCAAGACAATCAGTTTTATTTTTGGTAACAATATAGGCCTAAGGATCAATGTTATTCAATCTAATGAAACACTGAAAAGCAAAGACCATCAAAGAAGACATGTCACTTTCATATCAAAGATTGTTGCATTAAATATATAATTTTCATTCATTTGTAAATGTTCAATGTCTCACATTTTTTATGAATGCCTTTTCCCTTTCATCGAATCATGAACTATTTCAAACAAACATAATAACATTGTTCTAACACAACAAATTTCCTCTTGTGACAGGTGTTAGCTAAACCGGGCACCGCACTGAGGGACGCGCTATCCAAAGCAATGAAAATGCGAGAGCTGACCCCGGACATGTGTGTCGTGTACAAACGTAATACCAATGTAAAAATAGGATGGGATACGGACATGATGTATCTATCCGGAGAAGAGGTAGGTGTGGCACCAGGGGAAGTAGAAATACAGGGCAAGTAAAAAAAACTTGACCCTGATTGTGTCCGCCATTTTAAATTTTTAAAGACACTATCAGTGATTTGCTAAATCAGCAAATCGAAAAAAATATCAAAAATCAGATTTTAGCATGTACGTAACAAGTACAGGTATCCTAACATACCCTGCAAATGATAAGACCAGAAGCAACCTAATAAGGACAGAATCGGAGATTTTAGTCATTACTGTCCGAACGGACACTATCTACAACACGTAATTGAATGGAGAATCGTATCTTGGAACACTGCCGTTTTCTTCCTCTTCTTTCAATTCTACAGCTGGAAAAGGTAACTTATGAGAATTCTACAAACTTATCATTCACTTTGAAGTTATTCCTGCAAATTTCAAATATTTTTCAAATCACTGATAGTGTTTTTAAGTAGTGTATAACATATGTGATACCATCTGAAAGCTTCATTATCTTTAATTTGCTGCAAAGATCGTTAACTTCAGTTAGGTATAGACCGAAAAGTAGTTGTTTTTTTTCCACGGATTCACATTAAAATGAACGGCGTTCAGCGAAGGAAATCAGTGTCCAGAAGAAATTTGGGCTCTTTTTGACTCGCCCTGTAGTTATTTTGCTAATCTGTTAAAGCAGAATTTGAAAGTTTTGAGAAGTTGATCTGAATTGATGGATTTTATATGATATTCAACATAAAACTTCATCATTCTGGCCAAAAAACCACACATATTAGAAATGCAGCCAGGTTATCTATTCGTATGCAGTTCAGAGAAAGTATATACATTATGTTACGATTTCTCACAGCCAGACTCGGGTTCTTCCAAATACCTGCAGCTATCACTTAAAGGTGCTTGTTCCGATTTATGTCTATTGTGTTCTCTACTTGTATGAGAGCCTGGCACGTGCACATATGCCCCATCAAGTACCGTGGGAAACAAACTTGTGGTTTTGATGGTAGAAGCAATAATGCACATTGCAAAGCCCTATTCAATACTGTGCTAATATTGATGGTTAACCATTAATTCATCAGATTTTTGTTTTACATCTTGGGAATGAAATGGACTTGAGGACTCAAATTTCAGGACAATAATGAGAAAAATATGGCCTTTCATCTGATATCAAATTCGATACTACTTTTGGGTGAAAATCAGTGGTTTGGTCCCAAAGACGATCGGAACATGCACCTTTCATTCTGTGTGACCTTTGGAACCTCTTAGTGAAAGTTCTTATGAATACCTGTGACATATTAAAAGAAGATGTTGATACAAGGTATCATAAATGTCAGCAACATGTGTAAGCAGATTTGGTTCTCCTTTGGTGTGGTAATGTTTGCCGTCAAAAGTTAACAACTTTGGCGACCTACAATCTTAGCCAAAATGTATTGGAACACGACCGCTCTTTTTGCCCCGATTATTTGCCGTATTTCTCTTAAAGAGATACATAGGAAAGCACGTCAACTTGGGTTGGGAGGCTTGGAGCATTCTCTATCCATGCACCCCTCCCTATCCCCACCAATCAATGTTGGGTTCTTGTAGGGTGGCAAGAACAAAATTTCAGGATTCAACATTGTCCAGGGGGGAGGGGGGCATTTTGAAGTAGGCCTATAAAAGTTTTCCAACACTTTTGGCTAAGATTGTACTTGTCCAACCCTAGTTTGACGTAATTGCACCAATAACCTTTGTTACTTTATGTTGCTTCAACAACACCTTCATTAAACTGTTCAACTATCAAATGATTACTGGGTCTCTAAGAGTGAATTAGTATGAAGTCCTGTAAATAGAATTTGTTTGCAATGTAGAGGGAGTGTGTGAAAATGTTAATTACATAAATTCATTCCCAAATGTTATTTTTCCTCACTTCTGGGTTTGTTTTTTGTTTGTTTGTTTGTTATGAAGGATGTGGTCAGTCTTCTAATGAATCAGACGAGTTTCTCAGACTTCATTCATCTTGTGTTTTTTTACTTTGCTGATGTACTCAAAATCATGTTGAAATCTGGTTGATTTGGTAGTTGCTGGATGTACTACATCCATCTGGTCTTTGGCTAATCTGACATTGATTAGGGCATACATATATTGTTTCATGTTATGGCCCATAAGAGCTAACCTCATTTAAATGTGTTAGTATTGAATGGTCAATTTGATATGATAAATACTTGATGCAGATACATTCTTTTGGTCTTTGTCTGATCTGGCATTGGTACTACAATGTGCCCTTGAATGGTTAAACGCTTTTAAATGGGTCAGTCATGAATGGAACTGCACCGCCAATTTTATGGGTTGCAACACACTCTTACAAGACAAGGACAAAAATAGTAAAGGGCAAAATGAGTATGTTAACTATGGAGGATGTTACAGGTTAAGGTATTTGGCCTACAAAAGGTGAGACCGAGTTCAGACGTTCAGGAAGAAATTGAAAATGGCACTAGTTAGACATTTCTGAAAAGGTGGAAAAGGGTATTATGGATATTATATTTCCTTAGTTTGGGGCAATTTCAGTCAAAATTGTTATTGAGATATTGCCTTAAAGTGAGTGGCTTGTTGTTTTCCCTTTCAAATTACTTGAACTGATTATTTGTATTGTACCAAGGATGTGTTTGGGTTTTAGGTTACAAGATTTTGGCTGCTAGTGGTCCTAAAAATATAGCCAAATGGAAATAAAGTGCATGTTTTTCAGGATGCGACACGAGGGTATGTGAAGTAGGTGAACTGTTTATCTTGAAAAGTTGGTTGTAATCTTATTAGCAAATCAGTTTGCAGGAAATCATATCTGATATCCATGTAGTAGAGACTTTGGAGTTTAATTTGACCAGCCATACGTGCTGAAAGAGAAATTTGTTATGTCAAGTAAATACCCGCTCTATATATTTTGCGTAAATCTCTTTCCTTTTAATTTTGCAAAAACTTTCGGTAGATTTTTGCCATTTTGCTAAGTAAAAGATACATGCTATCAACAAAGAGCAGCAAAACAAGTATAGGGTGGCTCCCCCAAAATATAATCCATGACATTGTCTGTGTAAAAAGTTCAGAGGTTGCATTATTTTTTGGTCACCCTATACAAGATTAAAATCCCTGTGGACCGTCTTCCAGGTAGCACAAAAGTTGACGACAAATCTTCTTTTCCCTGGGTTTATGTGTTGGTCTGAAAGTACAGGTGTGTGTGAAGTTCATGTGAGTTCAGTTGAATTTGCACAAATGTGCGAGAGTGAATTCTTCAGTTCTCTCCAAAATTATGCCCCCCCCCCGCCTTAAAAGAAAACTGTAGTCTAAGACAATATTCTAACACTTGTAAAATTCACATCTTATCCAGTTACTTTGTAATATTTTAACCCCCTGTCCTGAGGTCTACCACCTGTCTTACAGTATCTCTGATTGGCTCATTACATGATATAGCACGATATAACTTATGAGTAACCAATCAAATTAGACCTTCTATATATCTGTACAAACCTTTTAAACTTTTTTTATCATGTCTCTGATTGGCTAAATACATCATATAAGCAATTGTATAGCCAATAAAATCGGCCAGTAGACTTAGGGGAAGGCTGTACGCAGGATTCATTTTTGGGAGGATGCGGGACTTCGAGAAAGTGGACCTTTTTTTGTAAAAGTGGACCTAAACACCCCAAAATTTTGCTAAATTTTGGACCTTTTTATCAAAAATTCAGCATAAAGTGGACCATTTGCCCTTTTGTGGAATTTTGGGGGGGGGGATTGCAACTGCATCTCCTGCCAGGTTCACAAGGAGCTGACTCTATGAGCTAGAGTTGTCTCAACTCCCATGGCACAGTTCAGTAACTTCCATTCATCAGTCAAGAAAAAACACCCCCCTGGTTTTTGAGTATGATATGATGCCCAGAGCACACAAGGTCAGTTCATGTCAATGCATATACAAGTGCAACCCACTGAACTGTGTCCTTAGAGGATGAGCATATTGTAACTCTTAGTGTGACAGGGTTCCCAGGGAGCTGGGGCCCCATCTTACAAAAATTTGGTGGATTTCCCCCTGCCCTCATCACCCCTCATTTGCTCCCCCATATTTTTTCTAGGATTAAGAAAAGATGACTTTGTTAAAGTACATTGCATTACCTAGAGGTAAACAAACAAACAAACAACTTCAAAACATCACAAAATATGATGCTCGTTATATGGTGGAATACTAGAGAACATTCATCAAATACATTAACATGAATTACATTTTGAACAAATGAAGTTGATTATGATCCATAGGTTAACTGGAAATAAGACCTTTCATTCAATTTCCCTTAAAGTCAGTGACACATGGAAGTCATACCCCCCACATTCAGTCAGACAGCCCAACATGGTGTCAAAGTTACAATTGGGTCCCACCAGACAAAGTAAAATGATAGAGATTTCGTAGAAAAGGAGTCTCAAATTGTTTTTTCGTTCAGTTGCAGGAACAGTAGAAGATGGCAGATAAGTCCCAGCTACAAAGCAGCTATACATTAATTTGTAGTATGACGTTGGAGGCTACTGTATAAAAGAAAGTTAACCCCCCGGGAGGTACCCGGTACATGGGCCCTGGGTAACCATCGGTTTGTAACAAGGTTTCCGCCAGGACCCGATATGAGACCAGATACAAATGAAAAGCTACCTATCCAGACGAAATTGTTCAACTGGATAACTATATGCAGAACAGACTCTTGTTCAAAAAGGGACTCTATCCAAGATTGAAGGCTGGGTGATGTATGATTACCGTCCGGATTATTATACCTGGGATTTACAAGCCATCTGAGCTATGTATGGATATTTCAGTTGAGTATTGATCTAACATTCAAAATCTGTGCTACTAAATAGCCCCTGCCAAAGTGGATGCTAGGCCTATTTTGGACTGCAAAAGTCAAATCTGAGACCCTGCTGACGATTGCCAGAGAGGTAGTGAATTTGATACCCTATATGCAAGTCTCAAGACTTGGTCAGGTCTCGGGTTGTTTATGGTTAACTCGGGGGGTTACTCGACCAGATACCAGTGACCTGGAGAAAAGTAACCCAAACTGAATGTGCAGTAGATAGAAAATATGACAGTAACAGCGATGCTGACGTATTCATTGTTAATGACAGTATGTGGTATTTACTGTAGTTTACTGCGATTAGGATAAAAACGTTGTCTCGGACCACTGGTTTGTTAGCTTGTGAGTCATTTCTTTTGTGGCATGAAACTTTTTTTTTAATTTACTGACGAGTTTTTTTAGTGGCATAAAAGTGGGCCAACCAAATGCACTAAAGGGGGTCACTGCATTTTGAATTTTGTAGTTGGACCACGTAAGAGGCGACCCCTGTGCTAGGTTTCTGTTTATTTTTCGAGACTAGTAGACTCTTTTGGGGGAACTTACAACATATTAAAAAAAACTTTTTATTTTTTCTTTTTTCTCCTCAATTTATTGAAGTTGTCTTTAATGAAACAACATCACTAAGAAATGAATGAATCTTCTGTATTCACTTGTCTTTTTTATTATTGTGAATACAACTAAAATTACGTAGGTGAGGGGGTGCTGTCGAATCCAGGCAAGTACATAATAGGTAGTGCCTGTCATTAATTACATTAGTCGACTTGATGTGAACAATTTTCAGCTTTCAACAGTTGCTGTGGGAATAAGGTAGAAATTGATCAGTACATCTATTATGAAATGAGTCTCTATGCCATGGTGTTCCCAATGTAGACTTGGGGTAAAGATTAGGGGTAATTTTAGTGTTAGGGTTAAGATTTTGGATAAGGGGTAAGGTTAAAGTTAAGGTTAGGATTAGGAGGAAGTTTAAGTTTATGTATGGTAAGGGGTAAGGAGAGGGTTACACCTACATGACCTAAGATAAAGGGTAACATTGGGAGTTAAGGTTAGGATAAGGGGTAAGAAGGAGGTTAAAGTTAGGATTAGCAGTAAAGTTAGGGTTAAGATATAAATTAAGGATAAGATAAGGGGTAAGGTTAGGCCATGTTAGGAACGTCCGTATCTTGGATACACACGACCCTGGTTTGGCTTACTCAGCTCAATAAATCCTGACACTAACACAAGCCATCACCAATGACTTGCGGATATGCAAAGAAGTGGTTAGTGTTAAGGTTAGAGTAAGGTGTAAGAGTAAGGTGAAGATTAGGATTAAGAGTAAGGTCAAGGATAAGGGATAAGATTAGGATTACAGTTAGGATTAGGGGTAAGGTTAGGGTTAAGGTTACAATAAGAGGTAAGGTAAGGATTGAGAGTAAGGTTAGGACAAATGGTAAGGTTAGGACAAATGGTAAGGTTACAGTTCGGGTTAAGATAAGAAGTTAGGGTGGGATTAACATTAGGATTGGGGGTAAGGCTAGAGTTAATGTTGGGATTAGGGGTAAGGTTAGAGTTAAGCTTAGGATTAAAATAAGGTTTAGGGAAAAATTAGGATTAGGGATAAGGTTCGTGTAGAGATTAGGATAAGGCATAAGGTTAAGTTAAACTCGAGGATTTTGTCTACACACTACATAATCTTAGATACGGCTTTGCAAGCAACAAAAAAAAAAAAAAAAAACATTTATAATAGCAATAACTAAGCCAAAACACCCCTTTTCCATCATTGAGGTAAGGAAGAAATTCTCACGTAGCTTTCTGTGATAGCTGTCAGAACTTTTGGGCCACGGTTCGGTGTCAAACATGCGGCTACAAATTCCACCAACGATGTGCCACTAAAGTGCCCACAATCTGGTGTACCACTTATGGCGAAAGAGAAACTATTTATAAAAAAGTAAGTATATCATAGATGCTCTACGATGAATGATTTAGGTTATGCATCATGTAAAGATATTGTCAACCTTGTGAATTTGAGCTTATGTTTCCAGCCTATTTCACACTACTGCTTCACCAATCCTTATTTTACCCCGTTAAGCTAATAATGGAATTTTTGGAAAGGTTTATGACCTGAGTTGACGGCATTGAAATGGAAGTGTCAGATATTGATTAATTAACTTATGCTAGAACCAGTTAAAAGTATATTCAAAGATGTGGTAGTTAGTGAATCATAAACCTTTATTGGCCCCAGAGGGTGTTTTTTGTTTAAATCAATCCCGCAATGCATTGCAATGTGCCTATAAGGTACTGTACTAAACACATGTTTCACATCAACCAAAAAGGTAAACTAAAAGGGAAGGTGTAAAGGTAAAACTGGTAGGTAAACAGCCCACGCATTCTAGGGAATTTAGAGAGTGCGAGAGTTGAGAACCGCAAAATTCTTTTTTACATTTTAGGCCTAAAAAAAAAAAAATTGTGGGTATGGGAGTAAACCCGCCCTACCCCCTACCCAATTTGAAAATTCAAGCCTGCTACAAAAATACTTACCCTAATTTTTTTTATTGATTTTCAAAAATCTTATATTTCAAGTTGTTTTTACCCTGATTTTAACCAATTTCTCATATTTTTGTTTTTTGGTGTTCTGGGTGTAACTTTGGCAACTTCTCTTTAGACTTCATAAATAAGAGTCAAAAGTATCAATAAATAAGTAACATTAAATAGACAGTGTGATGATTGTATGAGTAATGGCATTATATTTAAAAAAAAAAATCCGCCCACCCATACACTATGCAAGGGCCCGTGTTACTCCATATAACAATTTTTGGGGGGGGGGGGGCTTTAGGTTTTTCTACATCTTGTAATACAATGAATGTACAGGCGCTAAATGCAATTGAAAATGTCCTATCACTGTTAATAGAAGCTACTAACTCGTCATAGAGTCTAAATTGTTTAAACCCTAGTTTTAACCAGGGTTAGTCTTACACGAGTGGACCTTTCCGTTTCAACATACTCTGAAGGTGTGCCGTAATGGGTGAGAAAATGCCTCATGGATCGGCCGGAATGTCCATCCACGAGGATTTTCTCCACCCCCGTTAGTTGTAAACTTATTCTGTTGTAAGGACAAAAAAAAAAAAAAAAAGAGGTCCACTCATTACGACAAATCTTGGTTTAAGGTGGAATCCCCTAGCTGTCCCTCAAGAGTGATTAATAGAAATGAAAACATGTTTGTCAATAATATTTATAATAAAACAAATGAAACCAATGATATGGGCGTTTGTCGAACAACTCGCATGATCATGATGCTATGCTTTTAGATATATGGGGCAAATCACAAAATGCAGAGTTTTTCATGATTTTTATTTGCAAAAACCCCTGCACCCATATTTCTCTTTTCTTTTTGCAGATTATAAAATTGGTGTACTTTTCCACATAATTCCCTGCTACAGGTACATAGACCTATTCAGAAATTAAGATCTTGACTTCCTTTCCAAAAACCATGCTTTTTAAACAGATTTTTTTGGTGAAAAATCCCATATCTTGGGTTATGAACATTTTCAACAATACCACCCGCAGCAGGTAAAAGAAATCATGTAAGTTTACCCCATCTTTTCATCTCTTAAAAGCAAATATAAATAGGATGTAAGGGTTTGGCCATGAAAAAATACAAATGTAAAATCTGAAAATGCTGTATTTGTGATTTTTAACATAGCTTACAGCTAAATCATCATGAATCATGCAATTGGTTTAGACAAACACATCATTGAGTTTCATTTGTTGTATTGTAACCATCTATTGCCCAAATGCGTTTTCATTCCTATTTAATACCTCTTGAGCCAGCTATGGGACCCACCTTAAACCTAGTTCGACAGTTAGACTCAGAATACCAGCCATTAAGTCCCAAGTTGTTCCAGTAAACCAGCTTGAATCTTGTGTGCAACATAGTTCACTGCCCTCATAATTTGAATGAAATCACCAATTGGGTTTCCTTGTAGCTATTGAATTGACTGTGAATGGATTGCGTCAAAATGTTACCTCCATAAAAAAATTTAAATAATTGCAGTTGTACTATATTGGAAAGTTTCATAAATGCACTTATGTGAACTAGGTCTTGCCTTTCAGAATGTCCCCAAATGACATTGAGTCCAATCCAAAGTGACAAGGACTTCTGTTGAAGCCTAGACTTCAGCTGTATCTTAATAATTCGACAACCCCAAATTGTGATGGACTAATGTGGAATTTTATTTATGGGTTGCGATCACAGATCTCTATAAAGGCTAGAAGGGAAACAAATGCGGTGGAAAGCTGTCAATGGCCTTTTTCATCAGCACTTCAAATAATTAGCCAAAATGTTACCTCATCGCATATGATTCTCTTGTTTAAGTGTATGTTTACTTGGTACAGTTACTGACTTACATTGGCATTATTTGTTCAATCAAGTTTATGAAAAATGAAAAAAATTATTCTTTGCGACTCAAATCCAGAGGCAGCTACTCATACCAAATTCCATGTTTCAGAAGCAAAGTGGAAAGGGTCATCATGAGGTTTTTTGTACAGTACATTCATTTGGAAACTTTATAGGGCGTTTTAAAGGATATTTTCTTTTCTTTCCGCCAATTGCCCCCTCCCCAACCTCCCCCCCGTCAGACAAAATAAGATTTTTCACAAAAAAAACCAGCGATTTGGGGCCAAATATCACCAATTTTTGTTACAAACAGCGATTTTGGGGCCAAAATTGATTAAAATCTCCCCCCCAAAAAAATCCAAATTTCCACTTTTAATATCCTCCCCCACCATTTTTCCCCCCCAGGAAAAGAAGTCATTGTTGCTTCTAATTCCAAACTGCTGACCAAAACAAATTAAATTCTCTTTGTGATCACAATAAAAAACATGAAAAAAATCGACCTAGCTTTAACAATCCCAGGTTATTTGTATCTCGCTATTTTCTTATAGGTTACGAGGTATGGGTAAAATACAAGTTTTAGAATGATCCACTTCCAACCAGAAGGGCCTGTGGAAGTGAGCCAGAGTCACCACCTTCTACGCCATCCTCCTCCTCGACATCACCCTGAAACCTGTGTTGCCGCGGGAACGCTCCACATCAGCACCTAATGTTCCGTCTCAATTCAGTCAATGTGTCAACAAATTTCATAGAGGTAATGTACAAGAGTATGTAAACAACTAAAAGGAGGCACAAAGGAGACAACCTGATGCTAAGAGAAGAAAATCAACAAAGGAAAAAAGTAAAGCATAAATTCAATGGAACATCTTTTTTATCATATATTTTAGAATTGGTGTGATCTAATAACTGATCACTTACTTTTTAACAGGCCTCCTCTGTGACGTAGGGGGTTGGTCTTGCGCAGTGGGTCTTCCCTTGCTTCGTAAACCACTTAGGTCCAGGTTTGAGCTTCGGTCCGGCTGCGTTGGTTTCCAGTCCATACTCACTTTGCAGGTTTTTTCTCCGGGAACCCGGTTTCCTCCTTGCTTTTTAAAAACGGGCTTTCTTCCCTAATGCATATATGATGAATAGTGTATGTTCTAATGTAAGTTAAAATAAAAAAAAACCTTCATGCCACTGTAAATTTACACAAAGCTGTTGTGAAGAGACACAGGATATTTCAAGAAATGAGCGCCCCAATAGGGCGTCTACGCTGACTTCACAAGTCATGGGGCGGCCATTGGAGGTGATATTCCCAAAGGCCACCTTGAAAACTGCCCAAAATGCGCCATAACAATTTTTAAGCTGAATAATTAAGCAGAATTGTAGGCCGATAGTTAGAAAATAATATGCACATTTTGGAATGCCTATGCGTTATCCACTTACATTCCAGAAACAATCCAAAAAATGACATAGCTGGTCCGCAGTACCATCCTCAATGCAGTTGCATTTCATTTGTGTTGTCAATAGAATTAGGGACAAATCAATCTTAATGGTGGGTTGAGACCTATTTTATTTTTTGGTCCCCCCCCCCCCCCCCCCCCCCCCCCCCCCCCCCACTTTTTTTTTTTGTCCCTTTAATTTCCTTCAGGTGGTGGTAAAAAAATCATGACTCCCCCTTGAAATCACCTCTACTGAAAAAAAAAAACATTCCCTGTTGATCTCGAGGGAAGAAGTTGGGTTCCCCCGGAATCCCCCATTCCTGCCTACCATGAATATAGATCAGTTCACAAAATCATCTTACAGGTTCACATGATATTACTCAAATACAGTTTTTTGACATCAACCCCACCACCCTGTATTTTGTTGTATCTTTATACTGCAGGAAGGTCACCAACTCAATTAACAAAATTACACGCAGAAAAGTCAACCTATTTGGTTATTTGTGCATTATTATCACCTTTCCTTTCATATTTGATGCCTTTTTGTTATAAAAAGAATGTTTACATTTCACATGACTGCCAGGCAAAATGAGTCAATCAGATGTTGGTTTTTGTCTTGATCAAAGTTCCAGCTACAACGAAGCCTTTGCTTTTCCCATGCATTGCAATGTGCTTGATTTTGAACCATATTTGCCTTCCTAAGGATTCTGCTTTAGAGAACTGCCAGGAGGGGTAGGAAATGCCAACTTAACAGCAACGGTGAATTCACATGGGCATCAACTCCGGTGTATCCTAAGCGTAGACTTAACGGTACACGGTAGGGGGACGCTCTTACACACATCGGACAAAGACTTGACTAAAGGCTATAAGCTGGTCAAGAATAGGAATCGTAAATGACCGTTATTGGAAATTACACTGTTTTGCAGCGAGGTTAATCCACTAACTTCGACGGCTTTTGACGTTAATTATTTTTCCTAAATCATGATATTACTAAGATCTTTTGAATGAAGATTTAAAAGGTGATTATGCAGTGTCGCTGGAACCGAGGCTGCCGTAGAAAATACACGTAAGAATTCCCTAAATGACCGTTTGGAAATCCCAAATGCCCAAATCAAGCAGATTGTGTCCGACACATTTTATGGAGATGGTTGGAGATGTATATTGTAAATATTGTGTCAAAATATTGTGTTATACAAAAGAATTCCTTTAAAATGTAAGAATCTGTTTGGAGTAAATCATCAAATCTACTCTTTTGGGCTGGTATTTTACAACAGAATTCCTCTAAAATGTAAGAATCTGTTTTGAGTAAGTCATCACATCAACTCTTTTTAGGCTGGTATTTTATAACAGAATTCCTTTAAAATGTAGGAATCTGTTTTGAGTAAGTCATCAAATGAACTCTTTGGAGCTGGTATTTTACAACAGAATTCCTTCAAAATGTAAGAATCTGTTTTGAGTAAGTCATCAAATCAACTCTTTTGGGCCGGTATCTATCTTTGATTTATCCTGTACCTAATCAACAGTGCGACACCTTTTTCCCTTATTAATATGCAGCGATAGCTCTCAATCTGATTCATAAACAAAAGATTCCATCTTGCAGACATCTGTGAATCACCTTGGCTGGTATTCTGAAAAGAGTCTAACTTTAGACCTGGGTTTAAACCAGGGTTAGTCCTACATGAGTGGACCTTTTTCCCTTCCATCATACTCTAAAAGATGTGCTGTAACAGGTGAGAAAATTCCTCATGGACTACGGCCCATCCATGAGGAATTTTCTCACCCGTTAATTTAACTTTCACAGTATTCTGAAAGGAAAAAGGTCCACTCATGTAGGACTAAAGTTAGACTCCCTTTCAGAATACCAGCCCTAGTACAAATTATCCATTTCCTGACTTGTACTCACTAGGCCAGACATACTACCAGATTTTCCTTTGATAAGCAGCAAAAACACCGCCAGCCTAATTTGAAATAATGTAGCGTGAGCATGTAGCCAGTTACCATGTTATATTGTTGTGTCCCAAACATTTTACATGCCCATTTGGAAGGTTTGTGTTATGTTTGCATGATTTTAGTTTGCAAATATTAAGGAAATTGTTTTTATTTTGCTTTGATGTAAACAAAGCGCCTGCTCCAGTGTCCTGCTTTTGAGTAAAAATGAGAAATATGTATTGTATTCTTTAGTAGCTGGGTTGAAAACCTGCAATGTGCATTTGACTTTGAAAATCAAAGCCTCCTATGTACAATACTGGCCCCAGTTTGAAAACCACTTACAAAATGTATGTGCAAATTATGGTATGGCATTAAAACATCCTATATATTCATATTTATTTAAATTAAGGTGTGGATTTTTAGAAGGAACTTTGCTGGAGCTAAAATCATCAGAATGCATATCATGCATTTTTTTTTGTCGCAGACCGTATGGATGAGAAATCAAATTTTGTACATTAGGTGGTTTTGACACTGGGCCTACTTAGCACATAGAAGATTTTAATTTCAAAGGGTTAACACACATGGAGGTTTTTCCGCAGTGACAAATTTACCCCGTAATCCCTGATATGATTGCTAAATTAGAATTGAAGTGCTAGGATGAAATATTTGGTGGGAAGACATTTTACAAATTTGTAAATATTAATTACTAAAATTTGTTTTATTGGCAGTCTGGGAACAACCTTTATATGAAACATATTATGCTCTATAAATGACCAGATATGTGTCATCTCGGCAGCCTTTTTTAAACAGGGCGGCCATCTTGAAAAAATAACAAAAAATCCAAAAATTACAATAATAAGAGCTGATTAAGTCCGGACAAGAAACATCATTTTTTTTTTACTTGGCCCAAGAGCTGTCTTATAAAATGCTATAGCGGGTAATGGCCGCACACCAGATTTTTAGGTTATTGATATGAAGCTCCTTGTCCGGGTACAATGAATTTTCCTGAAGCCATGAGGGAAATTCCAAGGGGCTGTTGCAAGGTCATTAACATCATACACAAAAGACATTGATTTATGAATCCATATTTCATTGCAAGATAAATTCTGTTCTAATATTGTTCAAATGTCATCTTTCAATACATAATTTCATTTCTCCCTGATGTAAATAATCGACCAAACCATTTGGGATTTCACTGCAGCAACCAATCATGACAGTGCGTGGAGTTAGCAAAAAAAAAAAAATGGGAGTTAATGCAAATAAATGTTCATTTGTAAACTATGCGATATGCAAAGGTTATTGATGGCAATAATTTGTACATGCAGGCGTCATAAAATGCCAATAACCTCCTCGTATTTACTGATCATTAGATCAATTGTATCGCACTGATACCCAGGTTGTGAATTTCATGCAATATGACTGCATAAAGTGGATGTCAGATTTCTATCACAAGTCAGTGGGCTTTGAAATAAAAAGAGCCAACCCAGATAGACCACTAACCAAAGATTTGGCATACTGTAAGCCTCTAACCCTAACAAGACATGCGTTCCACCCGGGAAAGCGTCCCACCGGCAATATTCAACAAAACATTTGTAGCTATAGACATCCCACCAGCAACCATAGGAAATTGTGCTTTAGACTGCTGGTGGTGTCGTTTACCCTCCAGCAAAAAATCTGTGTTCGCCAAATTGCCCTTGCGCACCTCTACCAAATTCTGAAGGTCCAATGTAAACTCAACTTTTGAGAAGAACCCGAAAGTACTTTGGGAAAATAGTGCACGATGGGATGGGAAAAACATAACCGCATGTTACATCATAGGCAAACGCGTCTCAGTGGCAATGGGCAGCAGTTCCTCTTCGGCGATCTCCTGAGGGGAAAGTGGCGCACAGGCAATGCACATCAATGGCTGTCATGAGGGGAACACGTCCCACCAGCAACTCGCAGCAGTGTTATAATTGTTTGTCTCTCATGGGCCGGCCAGTAAAATTCAGCTTGTGAGTAAATTGATTGCTAGATATTGCTGGTGGGATGTGTTAGGGTTGATGAAAATTGAAGTAACAAAAGGCAGTTGTCACTCCTATGATCTGCTTGCATTCATCTGTTGATATGAATGTCACAACTTGATGTCCAAGAACTATCAGTGGCAGTATGTCCAGCAATTTAAAATTGTCCTGTAGTTTGTGTAACCTCAAGTGGAAAGTGATGTCAATGTGCCTTTTATGTTGGCATAGCCATATATTGTGCACTATGCTTGGAATCATAACGTGATAGACAAACAATAAAGGTGCATGATTGAAAACGCTAGTGGGAATGTAAAGATGCAGTATGACGTCACATTTCACTTGATAACACAAACTGTAAGTGTACAGGAAGCTTAGGTCTTAGGTATGGGGTTCAGCTAAATTATGCACTGCATAATTCTTGGTAACACATTACTTCATCATCGTATTTGACTTACCTGTCTGGCCCAGGTCATTGACATCATTCATTGTGTATCTGGCATGCTTTTTCAAAAGCTGGGCAGGTGTTATGCCACATACAATTGTTATTGTAAACCCATCTGGCACCTGTTAGATCAAATTCCTGAAGCAGATCTATAGAATACAATATGTACATGATTTTCAAAATATGCCAAAAAGCATGCCAGATACACATTGAATGTCTGGCAATGATGTTAATGCCCTGGGCAGAGAGGCAATTTCAACTAAGATAATAAAATAGTAAAAGTTCATTTAGAGTGATTTATTGGTATGATCTATCGGCACATATATAATGAAATATCCCTAAATAAAACGTACCAGATGGTTTTCATGGCCATTAGAGTATTACTTGCGAAAAAAATTCAGATTCCGACAAATGTAACACAATGTACAGCAATCGTGGAAACGACCATGTTTATTCCTGTGGTATATTTACAACACCGCGTGCAATACCGAAACAGAAGCCAGCGAACACATATCACGGACTTCAGCAAGTTTGCCGCAAGCCTCATTCTTGTGAACTTCGATGAGCACACAAAGGTTAGGAGCGAAGTTCGTTTAGAAATTTTTATTACAAAAAAACTACACTTTTTTAAAACCTCAGTGATTTGAGAAAATGTAAAGAGGGGTGTATTAGATATCATTAAATTGTGATAACAAAGATTTTATTTGGCCTAAACACTAACAATCCATGAAAACGTGGCCATTTGAAAAGGGGTCGCGTAATATTTATAGTTTTATCGCACTGTCGCACTGTAACCACTGATCTCTATACAATGGATTGGCTACACAACAGTAATTGTATATTAGATGAATGGAGCAACGTTGGGGCATCTTGGTCTACCGAACACAATAGCATTCCAGAGACACCTGTTTAACAGAAGTTGTATCCGGGTGCACGTTTTTAGAGACAACCACCATATCACGCAAATACAAGGAGCTCACTGAATGGCTTGATTCTGTAGGTCTGTTATGTCGCTTATCCACATTTCAATGGGAAACAATTTTGTATAAAGGACCGGCTCTTAACCACCTGCTTGGGCTCTTTTTGATGACCAATGTGGCCGTCAGTGCCTCAATTATGAAGCCCAGGTTTCCAATCCCATTGTATAGAGATCAGTGTTCGAACCCACTAATGCGCGGTTCAGCATCTACATAATTTTCAATGTACGAGTAGCACTTCTTTGTATGATGAAGAGTTTCCTAATTTTATTTTAAAAACTATAATTTCTCAATAATCTTTTTTAAAATAGGCACAAATTGTATAGACCTATTTTGACTACAATAACAACTTTAATGTTTAAAGGAAAACATTAAATTAAAGCTGTGTTTTTAATTCAATGTCAAAATTAAACACGATAGTCTTTCATACAGGCCCAGAGCGAACTTGACTAACCACCGATCATCTTTCTATTGGTGTGAAAGACTAAACATGGCTTGTGGCAAAACGATAGAGTAAAAAATAAACATGGCGGCTTCGTTAAATCGTCTACTGCTTCGACAGTTAAGCATGAAAATGGTGTTTTCTTCTTAAGGAATACTCCAATGACCATCTGGTACGTCATATTTAGGGATATTTCATATATGTGCCGATAGATCATACCAATAAATCCCTTTTAAGTACATTTGAATATTTTATTTTGCCATACTCGCCCTTTAAATATTTCAGTCCCTGTTACAGTTCTCACTCTCAAGCCCAATTCATCTTAGAGATTAATATATCATTTGTCCATCAACCCCTTGCCTAAAGAAAAAGTAGTGTAACATGCCCCTTTTAAATCATCATCTTTATTAGTTTGGTTTCTGTTTAATAACCAAGTATTTTCCATTCTTTTATTTTTGTTTTTGTTTTGTCTTCATTATCATCCTCATAATTAACCCTTGTTTATCCACATGCCTTGTTGCCATTTTGTATGTTCTCCTCTTTCAAACCATGTTAATTTTCTCTGAACTTTGTCGTGAACAATTTTTCCATGTCCAATTTGTGTATACTTGTATTGCAAATGTGTTACATGCCTTCCGAATTTGGCACTCACTTTTTACCTTTTCTCTTGCATGTGTGTTGTCTGTCACACTTTGGCGGCCATTTTGTGTTACCATGGTTACCTGGTGGCTTACGTGTTCTGTGTGCTTGTGTCTATGTTGGTTGTGCTTCCGTCTTCTGCCTGCAGATTTCCTTAGACAGCATCATTACCAACCCCATGCAGCAATGAATATACCCGCTCCCATGAGGGGGCGCTATGTTTCAAGTACTACACCTACCCCAACCAATCGTGACGTCTTTGAATATAGTCATTCGAGCCCCACACACGGTGAGTCTTCCCCATTGCCTTTCCTCAACCTACTAATTCATGGGTAAAAGTAAAGCGTAACCGATGGGCAATTTCATGTGTAGCTAGTTTAGCAACAAAATAGCAAAGTAAAAATAACAGATTTAGAGATGTAACTCTTACAAAAATTTCCGCACTTCTGATCATAAATTAAAAAATTCCGGAAATGTTTTTTTTTTAATTTCTTAGATCAAAGTGTTAATGGTAAAGATAAAACTGCATAAAAAACCAAGTTTTAAGTACCAATTTATTTTAGAGAAGGGGTCTTGTACCCTAAAATCTTGTAAGAAAATATGTTCCCTAGAGCTTCACCGGATACTACGCTAAAATTTGGCTTTGTCGTCGGTTCAAATTTTGGATTTTCATGAAATGGGATTACTCCTCTGTTACATCTCTGCAGATTGTTTTGGAAATAATAACATATCTTAAGAGTCTATAATTTGTTATTTTTCTGATGCTAATCGCAGGATGCATAGATATAAACCAACAGATCATAACTTTAATTGTTAAGTAAACATGCCTGATGTCTGTCCAATTAACTGTTTTTTTTTTTTTTTTTTTTTTTAAAAGAATTTTTGTTTTTCCTGTGATATGACTGGTTAGGTCAGAGGATGTTAAAATATTTCTTCAGGATCTTTCTGTAACAAATTGTTATATTTCCAAATTAACTGTTTTTAGCTCAATTGGACAAACATTACATGAGTGTAACTTGTCTTCCTTTCAAGTCATTAACCTTTACAAGTACATAAGTTTGCTAAAGTTATTTTTTGTCTTTTATTAATTTAAGATTATATGTAAAGCATGATTACTATAATGAACTTTTCTAATTTATGTTTATCATTAAAATAAAGAACTAATTTTAACATTAAGAAATTATTTTTAAGCATCTCCAAAAGTGGTGAAAATTCAGAATTCTCATAAATGCTTTATAAAGATTTGCCATCTTGATGTGAAATGATATTGTGTCCAACAAAGAAAGCAAGTATTTGGTAAAAACAGGCCAACAATTTTTTTTAATGCACTTTACTTGGTAGAAAGTCAAAGTATCATTAGAGAATTGCATTTGATTCTGTCATACGCTACTGCAGGACATCATACAGTGCATGATGGAATCTATTGCAGTACCTCACTTGTATACTTGGGACTTCTATATGAAACATCTCTACCCTTACTGATTCATTGCTCCTTATGGATCCAGCTTTGCTCCATGTACAAGATTAAAGGGCAAGACCTTGTTTTTTAGTTAATCATATCTTTCTTTAAAGGTTGTTTTTCAGTATTTTTATACATATTTTAAGCAAACTAAGAAGCACTGATATTAGACCACATTCACACATGAAGCAGGATATAAATGCTCAGTGTCGAGCGTAATGTGTGTAAACACGGGAATGATTTTGTTAAACTCCCATTGGCCGATTATTGCTCATGACAATCAAGATTTTTGCAACTTTCTCATATTTTGGGGGTCAAATTGTGAAAATTGGTTCTGAAATTGTATTTTTGTATGCAACAACATTTACTGTCATAATGGTAAATCTTTTCCTGTTGCCATCAAAACAAAATATGAATCCTATCAGCAAAGCATCAAGTAAGCTTCTGTTGTATGTGCTCTTTGGTTTTGTTAATTTTTTACATGTCAATTTAATTTCTTATTTTAATTTTAATGGCTGTAATTAAAACTCAAGTGCTGTGATGTTGTATTGTAATCAAGTCCGAAGATAAAATGCTTGTGGCTCAGTCGTTTGTCTTGCAAACTATTGCTGTGCTTTTTTTGCATTGATGTTTGCAAATGTGGCAAAACACTTGCTTGTAGTTTTTGCATATTTTTTATCTTTCCCCACTTTTATCACTGCAAGGCCGTTTTAAAAAGTGTGATTTTATTTAGTTTGCTTTTGTTTCTACAACTAACAATTTCTTTGCTAAAACACAAAAATTTATGTTCAAAAGTATGAGATTAGTTGTTTAATTGTTCCTGTAACCTTTATTCATGTACAAAATATTTTTGTAGGCTTTTACTCTAGAAGGCCATCAGGCCAGACTAAACTCTACTTGTAGGTTTACTAGAGCTGACTTTGCTGACTTTCGCTGACTTTGCTGACTTTGCTGACTTTGCTGACTTTGCTGACTTTGCTGACTTTGCTGACTTTGCTGACTTTGCTGACTTTGCTGACTTTCCCTGACTTTGCAAAAAGGTGTATTGAGACAATGATTCTTTGATGCGAGTGATTTTATGCCACTCTAAATGCATTATTTTGCCCAGAATAGTATAAATTTCTGTGATTTCCTTTTGTATTTCACTCTTCAGCCATTGTCCACCGCCTATTTAACTTTTATTTCAATTTGTTTGCAATCTTGTTTTATAAAAACAAAGTTGATATTGGCGGCATACCAAGGCAAGACAGATATTTATAGGTGAAACAGGCAAAACGCAAAGGCAGAATAGTAGTGAATTAAAAGCTACAAGAGGCTTAGGAAATGGAAACTAGTGTAAACTACAAAAGTAAAACAGGCTAAATCCAAAGGCTAAACAGGCTAAATCTAAAGGCCAAACAGGCTAAATCCAAAGGCTAAACAGGCTAAGCAAAGGCAAAGCCAGCAAGATACATAGGGGAAAACCAGCAGGTAAGGACAAAAAATGTCAAAATACAGAGGCAAATGATGCAAATATGAAGGCAAAATTAAACCAGCAAAGCCAAAGTGAAATATGCAAAGTTATACTTTCTAGAACTTTATTGGTTTTAAGTCGGTTTCCAAAGGCAAGTATTCCTAAGGTAGCTCTTGAAGCTTGATTTGCACTTTGAGCTATTCCATTTGAAATGCACACCCCTCTGTGGAAGATTTGTGTGAAGTCTTACACAAGGGGAGTATAGATTTCAAATGGGATAGTCACAATGGGTAAAGTCTATATTTGAAATACTCACTCCCTCTGTGAAAGATTTAGGTAGTCTTCCACAGGAGAGTATTGGAAAACTTCATTTGAATTAGTCACTCCCTCTGTAAAAATTTTGGGTAGTCTTCCACTGAGTGAGTATGAATTTCAATGGAATAGCCCATGGGGTTAACTACATTTGAAACCCATACCTCTCTATGGAGATAATTAGGTCTTCATTGGAGTCTTCCACATGGTGAAGGCCTGATCAGTCTTCCAGAGGGAAGGGACCCCGAGCCTGGTGAAGTCTTCCACAGTGGGAGTATGGATTCCATGTGGAATCACCCATTGGATAGATTCATTTAAAAGACACACCCCATGTGCAGAATGTCTTTAGTGGGGGTAGATTCAAATGGAATAGCTTATTATTGCAAACCTCTACTTGGGTAACTAATTTTGAGGAAAACTGATCCCTTTCCACACATCACATTTATTCCACACAAACACAATTGTGACATTTAATATACTGTTTTATAATTGACATTTGGAAACATTCAAAGACAGTTTGGTTGAACATCCAGAAGGGAATTGGGCACTTGGTGGTTCCCATGACCCCAGCATATACTTTATGTACCAAGTTTCAGGTGGGTTAATTTCAATATTGGTTTGTGAAATTCCATTTGAGGGAATAACTCCTCTTCTGATGTTCAAAACAAACAACATGCAGTACTGATATATGCCGTAAATCCTTTGGTTTAATATGCTCCATAAATATATCAATGCCCTACAGGTTCATCTAGTTTGGCATCAAGTCTACCTAACTCAGTTATACAAAGTCCTAATAAAATATCTGCCAGTATAAGTCAGCAAGCATCGCCAACTCATAGCCGCTTCAAGAGTAGAGCGTTATCAAGTAGTTCAGATGATACTAAAGCTCTCAAGAAACTGGTAAGATTTGCACTTTTTTTTCCATCAATATTCAAAGGTTCTTTTCTCAGTAAATGTATACTGTGAAGTTTACCAGGATGCAGGTCAGTGATTGGGGTCAAGTTTGGTCATTAATTTCATTCTCTTAATGAATTCTTTTGCATATCAAACAAAAAAGTCATAAGAAGACCGGTAAAGATGAGAATCTTGATTCCCAGACTTTGGTAGTCCTATGATATCTTCTGATGCAGTATGGCATCCAGATATCTACATAATATACATGTTAATGAATACTAATGAGCTAATTAATGTGCATATATATATACAAAGCAATATGTGGGGGCCACCTTATTTATGGACTGCATGATATCTAGTTTGACCTTTCGAGCCAATGTTAGTATTATAGTGTCCCATACATACAGAACGTTATAATCTGCTAGTGGAAAAACAAGCAATCACTACTTTAGGCCAACATTTCAGATGGCACACGAAATTGAAGCATTAGTAAAGTTCTGGATATAATAATAACTAGCGGGAGGCCCGCGCTTTGCGCGGGCTCCCGCTAGCTGAGTAAACGGGAGCGATCACTGGATCAGGAGCGGTCACTGACACAGAAGCGATCACTAAGAGGTTACACACAGTGGCTACACCGCCGCGCTGCAACCATACCAGGCTATGATTGACGACAATTTTGGCATATTGGTCGCATGTTCTAGCTAGACCCCCCAGTCACAACATCTCCCGTATTCGTAACCTTTTTAATAGCTCAAGTTCTCGAAGTTCCCATCATGCCTAGTTACAAATTTCTAAATAATAAAACATCAGTATTTCACATCCTGTATAATTTTCCGTAGATTTTAATATTTTTCTTCTCAAAACTGCCCCCGGTGTCTATAAGCCGTAGCTTCCGTCATACCACAACCAAAGCGTGTTATTGACCATTTTTTCCTCTCCCCCTAGATTTTTACCACAATTTTCTTATATTCCGTGTCTTGGCCAGCTTTCCGTATTCTTTATTATATTCCTTTCCTCATAACTCCCCAAACTCCCGTATATAGTTCCCTTCATCCTGTAGTTTATGACTACTCCATCGATTCACATTATCTCATATTGTAAACTTTTTCATAACTTAAGTTCTCGTTCTTTTCGTCATATCCTGTAGCTCATTGTAGCTTTCCCATTGTAGATGATAAACCGTCAGATTCTCCCGTGTAACTTGACGACTCCGTAACTTTTTTTTCTTCTCAAAAGTGCTCCCGGTCTTGTGCTAACCCGTAGTCTCCCGTCACATCCCTCTTTTTTCTTAATATCCTCAAACTTCCGTATAAAGTTCTCGAAAAGCGGAGCCCTAATCTGTATTGGTTCCCCCGCCAAACTTTATTGGTCTCCCGCCAACTTAGTTGGCAAAGGGGGACAATAGAAATTGCTGCGTCAGTGTGTGTGTGCGTCCACGCCATAGCTCTGGATCTAAGCAAGTGTGGGTTGTCCCATTTCGCAAACATAGATGGCATCTCAAGTAGGCGTTGGCTGGGATGTAAAGTGGGTCATGTTGACATAGGTCAAAGGCAAAATATGGTCAAAATAGGTCAAATTGGTCAAAAATAGGATATATTGTATAAGCTGTAAACACGATTATCTTTTGTCTAAGAAAGTGCGGGTGTCCATCTTCGAAAACATAGAGGTATCTCAAGTAGGCGTGGGCTGGGATGTAATTGGGCATGTGGAATAGGTCAAAGGCCAAATATGGTCAAAAATAGGGTCAAATTTGGTAAAAATAGGAGATAGATGTTATAGACTTGTAAAACACGATATCTTTTGATCTAAGCAAGTGATGGGTGTCCATCTTGCTCCCTAGATGTCACCCATAGATGGTGGATGAGTTCGGAGGTGGGGCACGTGACAGGGTCAAAGGTCAAATGCGGTCCTCAAAAATGGAATGAAATTGCTAGAAGCCTTGGCAATTGTGGCAGGATAGAAATTGGTGGGTGTGGTCAACTTTCAGTGCCAAAAATTTTCAAAGGTATGCAGGGTCATTCAAGGGCTCATCAAATGGGATGATATTGCTTATAACCTTGTTCAATGTGGTAGGATGATGAAACTTGATAGTTGTGGTCACATTCAGTGCAAAAAAATTGAAGGTCATTTCAAGGTCATGTGGTCTTCAAGGTTCAATGAATTAATATTGCTATAGCCCTTGTCTCAATTGTGGTGGATGATGAAACTAAAAAGTTCAAGGTCATTTCAAGGTCATTGCAGGTCACAAGGTCAAATGGGATAATAATGCTTATAACCCTTGTCAAATGTGGTAGGATTATGAAGCTTGGTGAGTGTGGTCAAACAGCAGTGCCAAAAAAAGTTGAAGGTCATTTCAAGTCATGTGGGGCATTCAAGGTCAAATGGAATGTAATTATTGGATAGCCCTGTCAATTGTGGGAGGATGATGAAACTTGGGGGTGTGGTCACATTCAGTGCCCGGAAAAATTTGCAAGGTCATTCAAGGTCATGCGGGTTCATCCAAGGTCAAGTCACTAAGTGGTAGGTGATTGAAACTTGGTGGGTGGAGTCAACATTCAGTGGCAAAAATTTTGGGCATTCAAGGTCATGTGGGGTCATGCCAAGGTCACATCCATTACACATGGTAGTTGGTTCACTGAAAACTGATGGTGTAGTATGCATTCATGGCCAAAAAATTTTGAAGCTCATTTCAAGGTCGTTGAAGTTATTCAAGGTCAACTAACTCAACATGTGATAGGTCATTGAAACTTTGTGGATGTGGTCAACATTTATAAACCGGAAAATTGTGTTTTGTAAAGGTTTTAAGTCAAGAAGGGTCAACTCAAATTCAATAGTTGTATGGTCAATGTAGTCAACATTGATACTGTCAAATTGGCAACTACGATGGCAGCAGCCTCAGTGGTGTGAGAACACTTATTTCCATCACAATTCTCCTGTGATCTTAAAATTATATTTCCCCCCATTTACTATTGCGACGAGCGGGGGGGGGACTTTGTGGTTCGAGGACACCGCCTTGTTTCCATAGTAGTAAACTGAATAGTTTGATAAAAGAATGTCCAAATGCACTAGGGCATGGTATACCCCACCAATGTACAAAAAATCAGAACTCGAGATAGAGCCATTCTGAGAAACACTACGAAACAAGGTTGAGAATCTATCTTTTATATATAGACACTTATATAGCACCTTTGCCAGAAAGATTCAAAGCACTGTGCTTAAATGTTATTACGCTGCAGTCAGGAATCATCACAATAAGTTCACTTCATCTAGGTGGTTGTGTCCATGCGCACTGCCTATCAGCACTTAGATTGTAAGATTACCCATAACTCCCCAGATTTCGTTGGGCTTGAGAGTCAATTGGATTAAGTATCTGCAAGGACACAAAACATGTTGACAGCAGCGGGGCTTGAACTCACAATTTACAATGTTCTTCAATCTTCAATGTAGAATTCCTATGCCAGCTTCGATTGAAGGTGAAGTTATATGGAATGTGTGCTGGTGTTGTGGGCGTCAAGAGCCCTAAGGTGCCAGTGATAAATAATAGTGGAGAAGAACAGGTTGACCAAAAATCCAAGGGTAAATAAACAAAGTCACTGGTTCGGCAGAAGACAAATGAAGAACTTAGGGTGCGTTAAAAAGCCTTTTAAAGTTGTTACAAGCAGTAGGGATCCCACAGGTAGCCGCATCCCTTTGATGGCAGTCAGCCAGGCGACTTCATGGAAGGTTGAAGATGATGGTGCAAATACTGCAGCTGCTGGTAGTTGGTTCCAAAGCTTGACGATTTGTGGGTAGAAGGAGTATTTATGTTCTTATGATCATGAGTCCTGCGCTTTATCTGTTGCTCTCAAATACAGTTTACACAAATTCAGTAGTTAATACAAATACAGTTAATACAAACACAGATATACAGTTGTGAATCACAACATGCCCTTTAAATAATTTAAATTGCTCCAAAAAGTTTACCCCAGGTTATGAGGAATGTTTTGTCGCGAACATGTACAAAGGAGGAAGCATCACTTTGTCACTAAGCCACAAAATTCCTGTCAAATTTCTACTGAAAAACTCATGGGATTAAATTTGTTGGCAGGAGTTTCTATAACCGCATCCATTACAGGGTACACCTAATTATCACTATGACATAAGGATTGATACAGTATGTTGCTCTTTTATTCCAAGCCCTTAACCTATTTCCTGGATGTGATAGAGTTGTCAGCTAATGACGGATTTTGTTTGGCAAGTGATTATCACACAGGTTCATACCAGGGTTCATACATATGAACATCAAATAGTTTGGTTGTGCCCCCATTCTGTGAACTAGCAAATGATGTCTTTCTAGACAGCCTAAATAATAACACTTCCTGTACACATTTGAAATTGTGACCTACAATCATGGTCTTGAACCATAGCCAGTTAACTGATCTCATAGGGCAGCTATTCAATATTTTTACTTAATTCCCCAGCCTGACTCTTATGATTTCATTGCAATCTCTAACTCTTTAAAGTAATAATAAATTAAATTTTGTACCTGAAGCAAGACTAGAACCCACTACTAGGTGGCCAGCAAAAAATTATGATCCTGGACTTGATTGTGGGACAGAATATCTCATTCACACTTCCTGCATCCATCCAAGATTCGCTGCCAATGATTGGTGCAAAATTTTGCAAACATGTGAATTTCAGTCTCCACATTTGAAAAGGCCCATTTTAAATACAAACCCAGATATCACATTTTGACCTCTCATGATACATCTTTTAAGGTGCAAAAGCATATACATTATCTTAATCCTAATTTTGATTCTAAGGACTAGCTAGTTTATACTCCATATTTGACTCCAGTTTTTGATGGTAAATACTTTTTGTGACGCAAGATATTAAGTATTAACTGCCAAAAGATATATTTTACAAGATAATTCAACTGTTGACAGTTCTGATGATACTAGACTATTCAGATGACTTCAGTTAGGTTAAGAAATCAATGGTTTGCCCATCTTATACCGTGCAATTTAATCTGTTTCAACTCGACTTATCTTTTTAATTTGCTGTTGTATGCTTGTTTTTATTTTACTATTTTACAGAGACAAAGAAGGGATTCCAATGATGACTGGGAGATCCCTGCAGATGAAATTGTGATAGGGCCAAGGATTGGCTCAGGATCATTTGGAACGGTCTATAGAGGGCAATGGCATGGTAAGTGCAATGTATATCAATGCAAGAATTCTGTGTAAGATATTATTACTGGGCTATTGATAGGCTTGGTGATAATTTGAAATGGTCTAATGACCCGTAGAATTCTATTACCTGCATGTTTCTTGCCGTTGCATAGATTTATATGCCTGCTGGTCCTTTCAACATATTTAAAGAGAAAAGACAAATAGCTCAACTAATTATCATCATTGAGAATTTATTTGTAACCAGAGTATTTTATTTTTCAAATCATAGGTGCTGTAGCAGTGAAGAGATTGAATGTTACAGATCCCACTCCATCTCAACTACAAGCCTTTAAGAATGAAGTAGCAGTACTCAGGTTGGTAATAGAAACAAAGATAAGAGTCTCTGCTTGAGACAAGAAGCTAATGAAGTAAAGCACATTTTAAACGTAAAAACAAACAAATCTGAAATTTCCAAAATAAGGGTCAGTAATCTTTTGTACAGTAAAAACATTACTGCCTTTTTTCCAAGTATGAGTTGATTGTTTGATGCCAAACATTTTATGTTTTGAAGTTCACATGAACTCCATCTAGGTTGCATCTCTTAATCATTTGCGTGAATTACAGAATGGGGAGAAAACGTAGGATAAGTCAGCACTGCATGTGTTGATAGCATTTGTTTAAGATGGTTCATAGCTAATTACTGGCAGCAGTTAGATGTTGTGTAACAGCATGTCTGTTTGAAAAAAGGCCACTCCACAATGTTCAGGCAGCTTGGATAGAATGTCGCGCTTTAAAGGGGCATTTCGTGATCCACAGCCTTGTCCCCCGACTTACCTAAAAACAGTTGAGATTTTTATATCATCTGAACCGTTAGCCTTAGTAATCCACGTGTACCTAATCTTATGTGCAAATTCTGTCGCATGTGTAAGAAATTTGCAATTTTGTATTTTCCGTCCAAACGGACAGAAATTACAGCACAGTGGCCTATGGGACCGTGAGAAACAAGCAATTGGTCATAACACAAAACCGCAAGATCAGGATCAACTCAAATTTTGTGAATAAGCTTTTTTCAAAGGATATCTAGTGATCAATGAATAAAACAGAAGGTGCTGGAATCACAAAATGCACCTTTAAGGTTGCTGTTAATGTTTTCTCATTTAATTCAAACAACAATTAACTTTTTCCCCAAGGTCATTAATTAATTGGTTTGCCACTCATTCTAATCAATATATCAAAATAATGTCAAGGGAAACAGTTCTATGAAAGTCAAACATTTAGATGCAAAAACTCATATATCCATTTTCCCCCAAGTTGAGATTTTGGTGCAAATAACTAGCCAATAAGAAAGAAATTGAGGTGATATATGTGCTGCTCCATCTGATGTTATGTAGTAAATTTATATTTACCTATCTGCTGGAGAGACAAGTCCATTCCTTATAATTAAAAGGAAGTTCTGTCAATGCCACTATCTTTTGTTTTTTGCAGAAAAACAAGGCACGCTAATATCCTGTTGTTTATGGGTTGTACTTCCAAGCCACAGCTAGCCATTGTAACACAGTGGTGTGAAGGTTCCAGTCTTTATAAGCATCTCCACGTAGTAGAAACAAAGTTTGAAATGCATCAACTTATTGACATAGCAAGGCAAACAGCTCAAGGGATGGAGTA
This sequence comes from Ophioderma brevispina, assembly GCA_023653785.1. Taxonomy (NCBI): domain Eukaryota; kingdom Metazoa; phylum Echinodermata; class Ophiuroidea; order Amphilepidida; family Ophiodermatidae; genus Ophioderma; species Ophioderma brevispina. The sequence goes on along the minus strand of JAMKCH010000535.1, from coordinate 36,313 downwards.
AGTATTGTGAAGGAGTACATTATATCAGGAGAAGTCTTTGTGTCAGTTCAAGGAGTTATGAAAGCAGTTATCAACGTATGCAAATTATGATAAGTTTGTTAGAGTTATGCATTGAGTGGGAGGTTTTGATGCACTCATAGACATGAGACTGCATTTGGTCTAAACTTCAAGTACTTTAACCTTTTCAACCCCTGGTCTTTCATGCTGATTCCACACGTGGTCTTGAAAAAAGCAGAATTTGGGGGAAAATTGAACTTGGAACGACTATAGACCTTATTCGTAATTGGCCCTTTCCTACCAACGATGGAACAAAAATGGTTTGAGCACCATCGCCAATGCTCAAATAGTCAAAAAATGCCTTTCTTTCCTGGTTAAAAATAACAAAAGTTTAATAAGTTTCTATGAAACTTTGTATGTGGATAGTGGTGGACACAAGTAGTACCCATGTCGTCTCTCTTCATGAAATATGCATATTAAGTACCTCATTTGCATATTTGTTCTGATTGGCTAATAACAAAAAAGGCCTGCCACGCTGTATGTTCTCTGAGTATGTCAGGCGCACAAGTAAAAAAACACAAAATTGTAGTTTTTATTTGTCACAGAAAAAAATGGAAAAAAAAATGTCCCAATGTCGCTAACTAAAATTGACAAAATACAATAAAAGAGAATGAAAAGGTCTAGATCATTTTGCATTTTGGTTTTGTCAACTAAAAAAAGGGTATTTTGCCATGGGTTTTCCATTTTCTTTGGAGACTGACTTTTTTGGCCCCTGAGAAGATCAATATCTTAAATAATCTTAAAACCCGTCTGAAAAAGCCTGGGTTTGATTCTTGACGGTTGTGATTAAAAACTGCTTGCTTCAATATCATAATTACCTTTTCTGTGTGTTTACCTTTTTTTGCAGTTATCTCCATGCCAAGAATATCATACATCGAGACTTGAAATCAAATAGTATCCTATTCTTTCTGATATGAACCATTTACTGGGATTGGAGTATAGTTGCAAGTTACAAGTCATTTCACATTGCTTGAAAAATAATAATACAGACAGCCCTCTCCACTTACAAAATATAAGGGCAAACTAACAACAGTATGTATAATAATAATAATAATAATAATCAAGGTTTATTTTAATCTCAAATCGTGGCCTGTAGGCCAAATTGCTAGAGACTTTACAACTTAATAATTACTAGACAGAAACAATGCAACTTGGAGGCAGCAGCTTAAACAGCGCCATATTGCAACATTCAAACACACTACACGAAACACACACCGGATGGGTAGTGCAAGCTTTCATGGTTCATTTGCCCATTTCAAATGAACCATGGAGAAAGTGGCATTCAGGTTTTAATCAATATCTGTTATACAAATCAAATCCCAAATGGAGTTCCCGAATTAAATCCAGCAAGTGGTCCCACTGAGATTCGATCCGAGGACCCTTTGCTCCAGAGGTAAGCTTGCTAACCGCTAGACCACGCCACGTGGGGTAATTCATTAATGTATCTGTAAAGTTAAAAGGTATGATCAGTGATCCATGCAAAATGTAGAAAGTGAAGGATAGATTTGTAGAATTCTCATTTTAAACAATTGAATAGAGCAGAACTCATGTAAGTAGAAGTGAACATTGTGGTTAACAATGAGAGAAAATAACCATCAGAATAAGCATGATAAAAGTTTTGCAGATGTGTGTGGAGAAATTATGTGGCTGCAACAGCAAAAGTTGCATTTGAGCACCCATTTCACCTTGAAGATAAATCTTCCAGACTTGGAAAAAAACACCTGGAAAATGAAAAAAGAATGCAAAAAACATGGATTTAAGTTTTAAAAATGTGATTTTAGCAGTAGTTTATACAAATTGTATCTTTAAGACAAATCTGCTGATCAGAAAGGCACAACAGATCTGGAATATCATGAAAAAAACCTGGATAACCCCTGGAAATAAGCCCTTTTGAAAATTCAAAACTGTCAACTGTGCATGAACTGCACATGTAAGATGAGTTGAGAGATAAACAAAACATTTGTGTCCATTCATGGCTGTGGAATCTTTATTCATGCACTCTGCGTATTTATGCATATACAGCAGCAAATCAGTGAAACAGTTAACAAAATATGCGAATGTAGCATGAGTGGATTGAAAATGTCCAGTTGCACTCCGCGTACTGCGTAAGGTGCTTTGGAACGCGTGTACGTCGCGCAGGACTGATTTATTTTCTTAGTGGGTAATTTGTTTTAATCTTCATGATAAATGATATTTTTATACTACTGTTTATTCCTAATTACCGCAAATTCTTTGTTTTTCTGTCATGTATGAATTAGGTTAATAACTGTGCATTTACTTTTGCTCAAAAAATGGGACAAATCAATGCACTTGCACTGAATTTTGATGCTTGTCCAATGCACTCACTCCTGCGGAGCTCATGCAGTAGACGCATCAAAATCTCAGCGCGTGTGCATTGATTTGTCCCATTTTTTCGCAAGAAGTAAATGCGCAGTTATTAAGCTTTAACCACAGCATGAGCATACTTGATTTTTTTATGTCTGTTACAACATCAACACCACTTACAAAGATATATTTTTTTGCTTGGGCTTATATGCAAGTTTTATGAAGGAATGAAAATAAACAAGTATACAGAACTCAGATGCAAGACATTTTTGTGGTAACGGTAGAGTTCACCACCTTGGATGACTATATAGGCAACCCCATCTTGTTTATCTCCCATTGGTGGGCCTGATATCACCCACAATGCGTCACAAATCTGAAATTGCAAAAATGGCTTATTGGGAATCAAAATCTGTGGGAACCCTGTTAGAGGTTCTGAATTATTTGATAAGTGGCAATACCCCGGGGGTAATACATCGACGAGAAAGGAACTTGTTCTTATGTTTTAAAAGCCATACAGGAATTTCTTAATATTTGGAGTAAAACTGATTTGCTTATGAATACCTCAACACATTGAATTCTGTATGAATTTCCTTGACCATGAACCACCTCAGATATCTTTTTGCATGAAGACTTTACAGTGAAAATAGGTGACTTTGGTCTAGCAACTGTCAAATCAAGGTGGAGTGGCTCAAATCAGTGTGAACAGCCTAGTGGCTCCATATTATGGATGGTAAGAAATGGCAGAATAGTAGTGAGCATAGACATAGAGCATGTACAGGAATATGTTGTCATTTGATGATGTTGTAATTAACTCTTAAAGCCACTATCAGTGATTTTTTTTCGAAATGTAAACAAATTGCACCCTCTATTTTTCATCAAAGTGCATTTTTGCACTGTTGTATTGGAAATTGTAGTAAAGACCACTGTAAGTGGCTAAACGTAACATGTTGTATTTTTTTGTGTATGTATAAATGGTGATTTTTGTATGCTTTGTTTACTTATGAAAGTCGGGATCCAACTTTTTTTAGGTGTAGAAACAGTCGTAAATGGCATCTTCAGGACCGCTTTAAAATGCTTAAGTGTCTGTTTTTCACAAAGAACAGTAATATAAAGTGTTGATATGACCTAACGCTAGCAATTTAGAGACCAAATGTGACCTGATCCCACAAAACCCGGACAAAGTCGCCAGATCACTTAAGGAGAAAGAGGTCAATAAACTTGGATAAAATCAATAGAAAACAAAAGAAAATCCTAGGCAAAAATTGATTTTTGATGGACAAAAGGAAATGCAATGTTTACATGTGATACATCATTTTAAAGCTTGTTTTATCAGCATTCAAAATATGTAAATATCTTAAAATGAAAAATTTCCGACTTTATCCGGATTTCGTGGGAGCAGGTCACAAATAAACATTTTGAATTTGAGAAAAAATGACCGATTGTGGCTTTAAATAGACATGAGGAGATTTCCAGAAAGAAGTACCCCCAATTTTTGTTGAACCCCAGTTTTTTGCATATTTGGAATGCTTACCAATGTATTAGCACACACCTGAAGTGAATAAGCCGAATACGCCGTCTTTATGTAGTAAGATGATGATTTAGTACTTTCTATCGTGCACGACAGAAAGTCAAAGCACGGTGTTCTTTGGGGACGATTACGATAGCAGGCAAGTTCAAAACAAGGTTTGCGGTTTTCTTTTGCACTTGTTTGTTCAATAAGCCTTCTAAAACGTTCTCGGTAGGTGGTCTACAACCGATTCCATGAAATTTGAGAGAAATTTGTATCCTCAAAAAAATCTCCTCCTGTCACTTTAAAGTGTCATGTGTATTACAGTGGATCCATCTGATTTGCCTGTCCTCATTAATTTCTGTGGAAAAAGTTACACAGCCACTTCTGCTGAACTTTCTAGGATTGCATCATCACATAACTGTGTCAATTCAATAGCACGATCTGCATCTCTAAATGCCATCACAATTTCTTAGACATTTTGCACATGTTTGTGAACCATGTAATTTCCTGTAGCATGTGTGCCAGGAGTATGAACATGCATTGAAAATGTCAATATTGTAACGTCAAAGAAGCTTTATCGGAGCCAGGTTATCACCTTTGCATCTATTACCCAAATATATTTTCATCTTGAGTTACACTTATAAGGTTACATTTAACCATGTACACTCTGATAACCTGTATTTGCTTGGTGCCTTTGATGTGAACATAATGTAATATTAGATATATTTTGTTTGAACTTTGCAGTAAATAATTATTTTTAGCTCACTGGGGTGATTGTGCAGAGCTTATGTGATAGGGATGTGTTGATCTGTCTATCTGTGTCAACAGTTTCAAAATGCTTCTTGTCACGTGTGCCCTGATGTTGATGGCATGAGAATGGAATGCTGCTTGGGTTGGGGATTTAAGAGCTGTTAAAGTGGAGCTCACAGGACATCTAGGAGTCACTTGAGAGCATTGTATAAAACAATTCAAGTACATCTTGCATAGATATTCTTCACTAAAGTTAGAATAATCTTGATGGGTGTGTTCAGGAGTTGGTCTAAAGTAGGGGGTCATGTTTATTGTTGAGGGTTATGAGGTCAAAGGTCATGTAGGGGTTACTTGAGGTAATTGCAGAAAAATGTAAATGCTTTGTTCATAGGAATAGATACGCTGTCAAATATTAAAGTAGCTGTCAAATATTAGAGTTAGTGATTTCTCAGGTTGATTTTGGTTGGCAAGATTCTGTGCAAGCACGCATGTTGAGACCAGTACAATAATTTGATATTTCTGATAAAAATCAGATTAGAGATGTGTATTATTTTTATTAGTAATTTGTCCAGCATATAATCATCTCAATGACTAGTACCTTGTAAGATGTCACTTTTGTATTTTGAATGTGTATAAAATCAGACATTTGATGTCAACTCAAAATGCCATTGAAATTAGTTTCCCTAGAGAGGCTGACACATGCAAGCTTTGAAAAAACCATATGCATTTGGCCAGGTTGAAAGAGCTATCACTAAATTTCTCATTTAGCTCCCATGGTCTTATGGGTACTGTGGGTAGGGCAGTTTGTCTGGTACTCAGGAGTTTGCTGGTTTGAATCCAAAAGGGAGCACATTTTATTTATAGAGCTGTGCATGTTAATCCAGGGAAGTTTGTAGTATCTCAATCAAATGCCATTGTTATTAACCATATTGCAGTTTTCAAAAAGAATTTTAAAGGAGTTACATCTAGAAATCTTTTCATGACACCTGTAACGTGGCTGTTTAAATACTAGAGTGACTGTTTTTCTTGTAACTTGATTCAACACTCTCTTGCTCTAACTTCCTAAATTGAACCTTGAACATGTTTAACTTGTTGCAGGCACCAGAAAGTATCCGGATAGGGACCCTAACCCTTACTCAATTTCAGTCTGATGTATAGGCCTTTGGAGTAGTGATATATGAACTGGTCTCTGGACAACTACCATATGCAATATCAACAACACAGATCAGGTGAGAGAGAGAGAGATCATTAATTGTCAGGTCAGGTTTTCTTTGAGGGCCTGTGTCACAGGTCAAAATACACCGTCCAGGTTGCACTCTATGGTAGAAAAAAAAACCAAAATCTAACAATTTTTTAACTTAATTTGTTCACTTGCCGTGGGCTTTAATTAGTGAAATTCTTTTGTAGCAATAATTCCAACATTTATGAGACATAACTCGGTCACAGTGGCAGACGTTAACAACTACTAAATCAGTCAAATGAGGCAACTTTTAAATCAACTAAATGAGAACATCTTAACACATCTGGCCAGATATAATTTTTATAGTTTAACAGTCTTAAAACCTTAGGATGTTCCAGTCGCAATGTGGATGTCACAATTCACTGTGGACCAGCGGAGTAAACTTTAAAAAAATATGCTAAAAATAAAGTCACTGGAATTGAACAGTAGTTCAAAAATAGGTCATTACCCCAACTGGAGATTGAATATTTACTTAATTCCAATGATGTTTTAGGAATTTGCTCCAAAAAATAAATTGTTACCAAAACTGGGCTGTTTTTAATTTTCAATTATGATAGGTTACTACAGGAGCTAAATCCATGTTAAATAATAGCAAATATGAGTTGAGTTGATGGCAGTTCTGAGTAACTGAATTTTTACCACAGCCTGCGAAGATGTGCACTATAAACGCGACAAAAAACACGCCAGTATAACAAAGTGTCGGCCACATGTATTGTGATTATACATTCCGTTTTCATTGCACATGGATGGAAGAAAGGAGGAACATTTCCACCCAAGTTGTCGCAGTGCTCCCCATTAAAGAATTCCCTCCTCCAGGAGGTCAAGGGTCGCTGTCCCGGCCTAACACAATTAAGATTCATGAATTCTAGTTACTCCATAACAGCCTGCCTACTGGATCCTGGTACCAGTGTTGTAGTCGAGTCCCTCTCATCCTAGTCCGAGTCCCCAGGTGTCCGAGTCCGAGTCCCCCGTGCTCGAGTCCGAGTCCTCATGTCCGAGTCCGAGTCCGAGTCCTTGACATAATAAGTGTTTGTACCAAGTTTAGCCAGGATTCAAGGGTTGACACTTGCCCTCTTGAGCATGGTGGGAAATGTGTTAATAACAAAGCCAGCTTCACGGAAATTTGGTATCTAGATAAGTTTTGCATTTGTACTATCCTAAGCCACATCGTTTCTAGCCTCTCGGAGGGAATAGCAGAATTAGGGTAGTCACAAATCATATTGTTTTTGAACCATAATGTGTTCTTTTGTTGATGTCATCACTACATCTGGGACGTAGTGCATTTTCTCACTGTGGGATTTGAGAGATTCAGTGTCTTAGGGTTAAGAATTGTACAAGCAATGACATGCATTTTCAACTACTTAGTTCTCCGTGTAGAAAAGAGGAATATTTATTAATCGATCCCTGGAGATGGCAGCAACATCGGATAGCGCGGGAGCTAGAAGACATTTGTAACACAACCTCAGTACACAGGGTATTGAGTGATTAAATATGTAGACCGACTGACAGGGACCCCCGAAACATAATTCTTAATGGCCACAAGTGGTGCCTTATAAGGAGAGGGGACCAAGAAAAGTTTTGTACTGGTCCAATTTTTTCAATTGATCCAATCGTGCTGAAGGTAATATACCATGTTATTTTGTCTCACCACAAGGATTCAGAAGTATAGTTTTCCTTTCACAATTTCAAAGTAGAGTTATGACTAAAACTGCCAAAAATCAATAAAAAGGGTCAATTTTCATTTGTCCATGGTTTCTTTATTTCTTAAAAAAAAAGAATATTGACAAAAAAAAAACCGGTGAAACTTATTGTGAGGCTCATAGGATCAAAATAAGGAATAGTTTTTGCGGGTCTTGAACTTGTGGAAGACAAATAAGGTGGCCTTTTTCACCATATTGAATCAATTTAAAAAATTTGACCACTGTACACCTTTGTCTTGCCCCCCTCTACTTAAGCACCATTTGCTGCACTTACGAATCACGTTTCAGGGGGTCCCTGTCCGGCTGACACATATTAATCACTCAACCTTTTGTACTTACGAATGTTACAAAGGTCTGCTAGCTCCAGGGTTATGGGAATTGGGTTTAGAAAAAACCTGGATAATGTGGCGGTCGCCGGTTCAAATCCGGCCAAGCGGCAAGCGCATATGGGGTTTTTTTTCAACGCTTACATTCGCTGGCCATCTCCAGGGAAAGATTACTACATATTCAATACCCTGGCAATTGAACTTTGCAATATTTGTAGCATTTTTCTAAAACCTTGTTTCTCTTGCGATGCCTTTTACTTTGAGCTATGCTTCACCTTGATAAACGATAATGAATACATTGTTTACAAGATCATGTTTATTTATCATAATCAAGCACAGTGACAGTGATATTAAATTGCAATTTCGCTTGGGTTTTTTGAACGGCAGTTCCTTAAGGTCTTGGGCATCTTGGATCAATAATTAACGACTGGAATTAACTGAACAGCAGAAAATAAATTGATGAGTCAATAATTTGGTTGAAATAAGACTTTCGACATGTTACTACTTTACATGACAGGAGCCAAAACGACGGGTAGCACGTCAATGTTGATCATCGTAGTCGGTAACTTGTCCATGTATAATCGATACTTTTTCTTTTCTGGTGTTTTGAGCTAAACATTGTGCAATATTAGAAGTTCAGCGCAAGTTGATAGCAAAATGAGGTAATTTTTTGAAGGACTCGGCCGAGTCCCTCCCAGGACTCGATTCCTGAGTGTCCCGAGTACGAGTCCTGGTCCGAGTCGAGTCCAAGTCCTTCAAAATCGGGACTTCGATCCGACTCCGCAACACTGCTGTTAACCAGGTACTACCTGTCCCAGGGCCGGTTGTCAGTCGGCTAAACCGTCACCCCATCAGGTTTCTAAGGAAATCCATGAGGGTAGCTGGTTCCCTGGTATACTAAAAGAAAATCTACTACAATAGCTGTGGCTTGGGAGCTCAGGCGGCCATCCAGCACATTTGACAGCAGGAAGGGCATCCAGTCATTATCTTTTGCGCCAATAAATCGACATCATGCTACTCCCTGTTAGCGGGGACAAAACCGGATTTAAAAAAAAAAAAAACTTTGGTCTTACACTACTACATTGAAAAGAAATGTATGGAAATTCTATGAATCCTGGTATTGTGTTGTTAAAAGGTGTCTTACAATTCCAAGAGAATTGAGATAAATCATCTGCTAATTTTCATCCACCCGGCTTGAGCAGAGGGTATAATTGCAAGGTGCACTGTCAGTATGTATGTATGTGTGGTGTGTGCGCGTTCCAGTTTGGTTAGGTTTTCGTTTTGGCCGCGGCCCTTCAAAATATTTAGTCCATTTAAACCCTTATATGTTTTTGAGAATCTTCCGTCCTAATCACTATCCACCTGGTAGAGCCCCAATAAAAATGAGAGTTCAGTCATCAATTGCCAGCAGAAAACCTGGTGCCCAATTTTTTCCACCACTTCGGACCTCCAATCCCCTATCCATATACTGCAACTCAGCTCTCACTGTAATTAGGACTGTCACCCCTGGTGATGAGAATATAATCCATAATTTTTTGCAACTTGCCGACTGATTGGTTTGATGCAATTTAAGGATGTTTCATTTTGGTGGTGGGGTGGTCATGAATTTGAGTCTTTCTTGTTTTTGGTGGTTCCCAGTGTTTGTGGTTCCCAGTGTTTGACGGTTCCCAGTGTTTGGTGGTTCCCAGTGTTTGACGGTTCCCAGTGTTTGGTGGTTCCAAGTGTTTGGTGTTCCCAGTGTTTGGTGGTTCCCAGTGTTTGGTGGTTCCAAGTGTTTGGTGTTCCCAGTGTTTGGTGGTTCCATGTTTTTTGGGTGTTTTCAAAATCTTTAAAAACTTAAAAATATTTTTGATATAATTTTTAGTTGAATGCCTGGCTGGGCCCATGCCTTTTATGGTTTCTGGTGTTTGATGGTTCCTGGTGTTTGATGGTTCCTGGTGTTTGATGGTTCCTGGTGTTTGATGGTTCCTGGTGTTAGGTGATTTCATGTCTTAGGTGGTTTCCACTTTTAGGCGGTTCCATGCCTTGGTGGATCCCATGTACTGGGTGGTTACCAGTGTTTGGTAGTTCCATACTTTTGCTGTTTTTCAGTGTTTCACAGTGTCTATTGGTACTTATTTGGTCTGCAGATTCCGTGCATCTTCTTCTATAGCTTATAATTATGGTTTCTTGTAATCTGGTTTTGTCCCAGCTAAACGAGGGTGGCCGGATACACCTCACACTCAGCAATACTGCTGTGTGAGGATTTATTGGAGCAAAATGAAATGTGTATAGTAATATAGGACACAAGATTCTCAAAACATCATAATAATGATAAAATTGGATTCTCTTTTCGTCCAATACCAAATTTATTGGTCTCGCCATGAGTTTAAAAAATATTGGGCTCGACTTCGTCTCGCCCAATATTTCTTTCAACTCATGGCTTGACCAATAAATTTGAGTATTGGACTCAATGAATCCATTTTATACCATTATTTATGTTTTAGAATCTTCCTATATACATTTGTACACACTAAAACATGTCAATAAAAGAGTGACTGTGACTGTCTCAATATTTGTACCGCGCTCCGGTCCATTTATTTTGTTAATTGGCTTTTCATTTCATTATGCACAACAGTAAAATGTAAACACCTGTATAGATTATGCGTCTTTCGTATTTAGCAGCTATGAAATGCAAACGATACTATTTAACCTTTGTTGTTCTTACAAAACCACCCCCTTTGTGCCCAACATGCAACGGAAATGTATTTACGTTGTTGAAAGAAAAACCTTCGTTAGCTAAAAAACGCCCAATTGGGCACCAAAACCAAAGTTGGCAACACCCCGATTGATCGTGCCCCGGAAGCAGACTATCGCTGTCAAATTTGTGTACCAAAGATGGCGGCGCCTATGAATCGCGAAGCTCGTCAGTAAACAAATACACTTCTCGCTGATGGGTCAAAACCGCTTCCCGACGATTATAGGGAAGACTTCGACGCCATAATCAAAAAACGAAGACAATTAAGAACACTCAATTAATCCGCTGGCCGCAATAAATGTTTTGAGAGCCTATCTTTCTGCCAAGAAATTGCCGACGAATTTTGAAGAGTAATGTAAGCACCCCTGAAGGACTTCAAAATAAAGTGTGGTTGAGTTGATGCTTTACATCTGCAGACGTGGTCGTGAAAATCTACGCATGCTTCCAGACTTTCTCCTATTGCAACGATAGTAAAGGCAACGCTATGTAATCAGGCAAGAAGAAGGAGAGGACAAAAAGATCGAGGTGACTCTTTGAAAAGCCGAGTTGATACTGGTAGAATTAATGAAACCACAACAACACCTGCCCAGTCAAATCTTTCGAAAAGTATCTCTCAAAGCTTAATCCTAATTGTGAAGCGCTGTTTCAGACAAACAGTTGCCTAGATACCCCAAAGGTGACAAACCCTGGTATAAACATGCCCGGTTTTTGGTGCACGCACAGGGTCTTTCATGTCCAAGTTGTCCTTATCTGCAGGACTGTCCCGGCGATAACAAACCATAGCATAAGGTCAACATGCATCACCTTGTTAGATGAAGGAAGGTTTGTCTTCCAAAGGACTAATGTACTTTTAGTGTCATCGAAAGGAATCAGCATCAAGACATACATTGGGCGGCCAAATGACCAAAAGAAGCAAAAGTTGTCTGATACCATATCATCTTCTCTCGGGAAACCACAAGAAGCAGTGTTGACTAAGAAATCCACACCTGCAGCATCAATGTCAAGTGAAATTCCATCTACATCTAGTACGTCAACTGATCTAACAATTGCATCATCTTAACGGCCCTTAGCCTTCGGCTGGATCAATAATCCGTAGATCTGAACTTAGTCCAATTCTAACTGACTCTCAACTCGAAGAGCTGAATTGTGGAGTATGGAGGAAACCTCAAATGCTGGACAGTCTCAGCAAACCCATGTAACCGCCACGCATAGTACCGTAAGGCGAAGGGTTTTCCGGAACAGCCGTTTTCATTTCACGGATGTAACGTAACCTCAACTATCATTACCACTAAACCTTGACTCAACATTGATGTAAATTTTAGTTACTGCATTCCTGAATTGTTGGTGTTCGAAGTTCAATGTTATGAATTGGAAATTAACTTGTCACGTTGTATTATCGTATTGGATGCATTGTGTTTGCCCTGTTGGAATTGGAATTTAGCAATTTTGCCACTGTTGAAATTGGATTAGTCTGACAGTTTGAATAGAACCTCACAAGGTGAGTACAGTCAGATTCTAAAACATAAATAATGATAAAATTTGGATTGGATTTTTTTCTCAAAATGCTCCAATAATTTGTCTCTCGCTATAGTTTTAAAAAAAAAAAAATTGGTGCTCGTCGCTCGCGACTCACCAATTTTTTTAAAACTCCATAGCTCTTCGACCAATTCCTTGGAGCATTGTGCTCAATCATCCAAATTTTCAGACTTGGGGTGTAGGTGCAAGAGGGGTTCCGTCAATTGTGGATATGTCAAAGGTCAATGCACCAAGGTCAAAGTTCATCGTGATGTCACATTCTAGACTTGCCCATCTTTCCCGGGGGATACGCCTTTTACCTTGCAGTATTTTTGAGCATTCTGAGAAAATTTTCTACAACCCTTGACAGCCGTGAAGAACAATGCAATGCATATAGCCGTTTTGTGGTATTTAACTAAAACTGGCATATAAAACTATCATTTTGATCATAAAACAATGGTAAATAAGTGTTTGTAATCCTCTCATTTTCAGATTAATCTGGATGGTGGCAAGAGGCTACAATGACCCCTGACCCCACCAAATCTCGTAATGACACCCCTAAGGGCTAAAAGACTGCCTATCAGATGTTGTCATATGAACAGAGATGAGAGACCATTGTTTCCTCATGTAAGCCTCTCCTTGAAATAATTTGGGCATGCAACAAATGGGGTCTCATATGAATCTTGGGAAATAGGTCAAGGTCATCTGGATCTTTTTAATGTCATTTTTGAAAACTATTGACCTATGCCAGAGTTATTTAACATCACAATTGGGGAATCTCCTAAAATGAAGTCGTGGGAATTTCAAGTATAAAAGGTCCAAAGGTCATCTGGAATCATTTATTTCATTTTTTATAATTTAAACTTATTGACCATACCAGAAGTTGCTTATTCACACTCGATTTTTTGGGGTGTTACCTCCTACACTCCTAAAAACATGGATTTTCCACTTAAAAATTTTGGAACACATAAAATTTTAAGTTAATACTAAATTTTAAAGGGGGAGTTCCCTTAATTTATAACTGTTTTTCTCACTTTTGGGTATTGCCTTTATTGTGCGAAAGTTTTGCTATCTGCTTTTTTAGTTGAAAATAAAAAAAGTGCAATTAAAGAAAATGCCAAAAGGGCTAAAACTCTTGTTTCTGTAAACCTTTCCCCTTCTTCAGATCTTAGCTTCACTTGAAGCCCTGGCCAGACTCCTACCCAAGATACATCGTAGTGCCTCCGAGCATCCTCAAAGGGCCACGCTTACACTCGGAGAATCATGTACTGTCCATTCTCCAAGACCCCCATCCAAAGTAAGTTTGGTGGCGTTCCCATTCTTCACGCAAGGGGGCGCACTATTAATGTCTTCTGCAGCATTGAGGGCAGCAGACAGCCGAGCCGGCGAACAGGTTGCCAAATCAAGACTGTTCCAGCTGTCGTCAGCTGTGTGGATATGAGGAAATTCTGCAATATGATCTGTGCTCTGGAAGTCAAAGGTTATGTGAAAACAAGGACGACGAGGACGACAATAACAACAGGCTGTGTTGGTACCAGTATTTAAACCACTTGTAATACCAAATCTATTGTGTCTGTTTTCCAGAAGATCAACTTTTCATTGAAGAGATTTAGATTTTTGAAAAATCATATCTCTCTTGCTTGAATCACAGATCAAGAAAGGAAGGAAGAATGCCGCATATTGCTCCAAAATGAGGAGTAATTTTCTTGACCAAAAAAATATAGCCATTGTATTTAATCAAAGCTTTAGCTGACAAGAACATAACGTTACAATTTTCATACTTTCTCCTTGACCACTTGCGATGGTCAGAGATTTTAAACGATTACTTTTGAAAATATTAGAGAGGTTAGTAGGCTTTTTCATAATGGGTCAAGAGAAAGGGGGAATGTTATTGAGAATGTAGTCAATTTTCCCTCCAATTTGAGACAGCTTTTTGAGAAGCCTGTAAAATTTACTATAATCTCTTGTAGGAACATCATCAGTGTCATTAAGTTATAACCAAAGAGCTAGAAGCCACATTTTGCCATGACAAAATTGACGATTTTCATTTTGAAAATCAAAAGTGGGTATAATCATTATTACTAGAGACTTAACGAGAACACTTTCTGTGACTAAGTTGCACATTCAAAGGTCTGAGCCTATACTTAGTGCTGAAAGTCAATGTTACTCACATACTGTCTTTTCCAAGTTGAGAGTGGCGCCATTTTTGAAAATAAACTGACCACAGGGTGGAATGCATTTGAAATTTCTTTTTAACGACAAAAAAAATATGGGTGTAAGAGATGGTGGGGTGAACCATCTTCAAGCCAATATGCCCAATTGTGGAGAAAAACAGTAGAACTTACCCATGTCATCTGTCAATACCAAATGTGCATATTAAGTACCTCATTTGCATATTTGTTCTGATTGGCTAACAAAAAAGACCTATGTCGTGTATTTCTGAATATAGTGAGTGCGCAATCCGAGAGCTGCAAAATGCTAGTTCTCCTTTGCAACATGCAATGGGCATATATTTTGCCCCATTTTTTCCCTCCCGATTCTTTTTTTTTTAGAAACTGAAAAATTACACAGGGGAAATCACGAATACGACCCACCAGAGTTATCATGTTGCACAGGCCAAGTGGCCTGCGCCAGCATAAACTTGCCTAAAAAGCTTGTTAAGAGAGTTAAATAATAATTATAATACACTTAGGTTCATCCATTATTCACAAGTGTGTTTACTTCTTGTCGCAAATATGAGCAGAATTTCCATAAATACCCTGTGGCTTTTATCAAGATGGCGGTTCTCTCAACTTGAGACAAGATGCGCTATAGATAAACTATGGTTGTGATCAGTACCGAATGGAATTCTGTTAACAGCACAAAGTACTACAGAAAACAGAGTGAGTCATAATTCTAGTTTGTAGCTATGGCCTAAAAATATATATATCAGTATTTTCATATGTTATCCCTTTATTTTCTAGACATCTTAAATACGAATGATTTTTCCATTCGAGTGTCACATAAAAAACTGGGGTTTTTATTTATAAAAATGGTTTAATTGATTTGGGTCATCATGGCTCATTTTGCTTGAATATATTACTTCTACTACCACTACTTAAGATTTATGAGCACACGTATACAGCAGAGATGCCGCTTTTAAGGGTTATGATAGAGTGAGATTAAAAAAAAAAGCAGAGGCACAGTATTGCAAGCATAAACTAATGAAATTCAGTTGGGGAATTACCAAATATTGGAGGGCGTATCTCTTTCTCAAGACAATCAACATTCACTAGTAGCACCGATATTAGGTGCGTTATTAAATGATAACAGTGTAAACTCAATACCTGTGCAGCGTTGAACATCTGCACATTTTTTTACTGTACTAATCTATGCTTTGTATTAAAGGGCCATTTTGTGATCCACAACCTCGTCCACCTGACTTACCTAAAAAAGTTGAGATTTTTATATCATCTGAACCGTTAGCCTTAGTAAGCCATGTGTACCTAATCTTACGTCTAAATTCGGTCACATCTGTAAGAAATTCACAATTTTGTATTTTCTGTCTGTAAACGCCCAGAAATTACAGCACAGTGGCCTATGGGACCGTGGGAAACAAGCAATTGCTCATAACACAAAACTGCAAGATCAAAATCAACTCAAATTTTGGGAATAAGCTTTTCTCAAGGATATCTAGTGAACAATGAATAAAACAGAAGGTGCTGGAATCACAAAATGCACCTTTAAAAGCAAAACATCTATATTAAAATTTATGTACTTTACTGCCATGATAAATTCACAACAATCATTTTCACCATGAGAAAATTGTTTATTTGCCAACAGGATAAGCTAATGTAATTTGTGTTATCAAGCTACAAATAATCATTTGTATCATCTCCATACATCAATGTGTTGTGTATTATCCATGCACAGTATGTGCAGTACCAAAGAATCGGGATGCCTTCAGTTCAATTATTTTCAGTGCACAGATAGTTGTCATACTGTATGCACTGTATAGGGAGTTTCTGTAACCTGACACACTTATGAATTCGGAAACCTTAACAGAATAAACCTGTGCTTTATTCTGTGAAGGGTTTCCGAATTCATAAGTGTGTCAGAAAAAAAGTGTGTCATATGGGTTGAGGTTATGGAAACTCCCCACTGGCTACATATTTGGAAATTCCCCCGACTGAAATTCAACTTTCATCGATGCATTAAACAGAGCCAATTTAAAAAAAAACTATTTCAGACATTGTTCAACTTGGTGTTGAGTTTTTGTGGCTTGCTTTTATAATCTTCAAAGGTTTCTTTCATACTATACCAGTTGCCATGACTACAAGGTTAATGTGATGCTAAATTTAGTTAAGAAGTCGCTCTCAAGCAATTAGCACTGCTTTCTTCAGACTTTGGTTGCCACTGCAGATAAGAATAGCTAAAAATATGTTTAAGATATGTTTTGAAAAAATACTCAAATTTTATCTGGAAGTGTAACACAAACAAAATGATATGTACTTTGAATTCTTTGATCAGATTTGTTTCTCTTTTGAGTCTGCATTGCTATTTGCTAAGTAGTCAGCACACATTCGGAAAGAGGGCATTAATCACTAGCAGTATCGTCACCGACATGGCTGTTGAATTTAGCAGTAACGATAAAGCTAGGGCATTAAAACTGCTGAATTCAACAGCCATGTCAGTGAATTCAGCAGTCATAAAGCTAGGGCATCAAAAGAACTGAATAACTGGATAGTATGAAATCTGCCTGAAACATAACATCACAAGGATTGTTGACCTTTAATGGGTAACATCATACTTGTATCCAAGAAAATTTCTAAGTTAAGGTTGCGTTCCTTTTTCTTGGTTATGTTTTCCTCGGTATGTTTCCATATATTGATTCTACATTGACCTGTACTATATATATGCATTGAAGTTTTAGTTTTTTTCAGATGGGGATTTGCTGATATTTTCAGAAGCATATAGAATTTTCAACATGGGGATAACAAATGACACCTTTAATTCTGTTCCGCTCCTGGATACAATCTATGTATTTTATAACCACAACACATGTAGAATTTGTGTCATTAACTTTTCCAGATGTTTTAAGCCACAATATGTCATATGTAGAGAAACTTTGTCTATTACTTCGCCTCAGTCATACACAGTCACAGACTGGCTCTGTATCTTGCGGTAGTTGGGCTCCAATTTCCTCTACCATTGGTACTAAGTAACATGTGAATGGCATAAGAAGTGTAGTGAGGAAATCAGAATTGGGCTATTCCAAGATGTTGAAGGAACGGCTGAAATCGAGGTTAAAATTAGCGACAGGAATCGCCATTTTGAAAATGTAGTTGGAAGTTGCTCATTTTTGTACCGATAAATTGTGGGTAAATGTTAAATGCTATGGAAGGCACAATTGAAAATTTGGGGTTAAATGAAAAATTACCAACTGAAATTACCATATTAAGGAAGGGAATTTGCCCATTCTTTTTACAGCGGGAATTGTAGGTATTACTCCGAACCTCATAGAAGGCACGCCGCCTGCAAGTGGGGTTTGAATTCCAGCTGAAAATAGACTCTGCAACAAGAATTGACATTCTGACTATTGACATTGTTGACATTGTAGATGAATTACTTTAAGCCTATGTGATTAAATGACAACATGACCAATTGAAAGCTGCTGCAGTCAGATTGTTTTAACAAAATATTTAATGCATTTCAACCACAGAATTAAATAACGGAGAAGCCGGACTTGCCGCCCTTTTTTAAAGAATACATAGAGCAAAAGTTGGGGGTATTCGTGCTTTCTTTGAGACGCATTCAGAAGTGATCGTGGCGTATGCGCGACATGCATAATTTGAACCGCTAAATTCACAACGCACTTACTGCGTTGCAAGAGTGGGGACTTTCGTGCGTTGGGCAGCTAAAATTATGCTTATCTACCTGCTGGAGAACTAAGTCAATTAAATTTCTAACAGAACTTAAGTCTATTTTGAAGTCAGTTTCATAGAAAATAAGGTAAAACAGCTTTTAAAATTTACTATTTTACACATTTCACTTTTTGCTCAAGATTTTTCTTTAATAATTGAAAATCAAATTGTAAAAATATGGCTTTTAAAGCGGAAAAAAGTGGCATTAAAATGCAAAGAAAAATTTGAAAACTTCGCACAGCCTTTTTGGTCCCCCGCCAACTTTAGTTGGCAAAGGGGTACTATAGAAATGCCCTGCGTCCGTGTGTGCGTGTGTGTGTGTGTGCGTGCGTCCCACGCAATATCTCTGGATCTTAGCAAGTGTGGGTGTCCATCTTCGCAACATAGATGCATCTCAAGTAGGCGTTGGCTGGGATGTAAAGTGGGTCATGTGACATAAGTCAAAGGTCAAATATGATCAAAAATAGGGTCAAATTTGGTCAAAAATAGGATATATTGTTATAACCCTTGTAAACACGATATCTTTTGATCTAAGCAAGTATGGGTGTCCATCTTTGCACCATAGATGTCACCCAAGTAGACGGTGGATGATTTCGGAGGTGGGGCATGTGGCGTGGGTCAAAGGTCAAATGCGGTCAAAAATGGAATTAAATTGCTTTTAGCATTAGCAATTGTGGCAGGATGATGAAACTTGGTGAGTGTGGTCAACATTCAGTGCCGAAAAATTTGAAGGTCATTTCAAGGTCATCCGGGGTCATTCAATGTCAAATGGGATAATATTGCTTATTACTCTTGTCAAATGTGGTAGGATGATGAAACTTGGTGAGTGTGGTCAACATTCAGTGCCGAAAAATTTGAAGTTCATTTCAAGGTCACCCGGGGTCATTCAAGGTCAAATGGGATAATATTGCCTATAACCCTTGTCAAATGTGGTAGGATGATGAAACTTGGTGAGTGTGGTCAACATTCAGTGCCGAAAAATTTGAAGGTCATTTCAAGGTCAGGCGAGGTCATCCAAGGTCAAATCACTAAGTAGGTGGTAGGATGATGAAACTTGGTGGGTGTGGTCAGCATTCAGTGCCAAAAATTTTGATGGTCATTTCAAGGTCATGTGGGGTCATCCAAGGTCAAATCCATACACATGGTAGTATGGTCATGAAAACTGATGGGTGTAGTATACATTCATTGCCGAAAATCTTGAAAGTCATTTCAAGGTCGTGGGGTTATTCAAGGTCAACTAACTCAACATGTGGTAGGTCATGAAACTTTGTGGATGTGGTCAACATTTCTAAACCGAAAATTGTGAAGGTAATTTCAAGGTCAAGTAGGGTCGTCTAAAGTCAAATAACTACAAATAGTTGTATGGTCAATGTAGTCAACATTTGATACCGTCAAATTGCAACTGCTATGGCAGCAGCCTCAGTGGTTTGAGAACCACTTATTTCCATCACAATTCTCCAAAAAAAAAAAAAAAAAAAAAATAATAAGGGTCAATTTCAGTTGTACAGGGGTCAAATTTTAAAGTTGCTCCGATTTGGATACAAAATGGTGCAAATTATTGGTGGAGTTCATAGGATTAAAATAAGGAATAGTTTTGACTGTCTTAAATGCTTGGTTTCCGATGTAGGGGGCACAGAAGGTCAACGTCCATTGCATTCAATGGGGCTTGATCTTGTTACCCCCCTACTTTCTTAAGAACCACTTATTTCCATCACAATTCTCCCTGTGATGTTAAAATTATATTTCCCTCCATTTACTATCGCGACGGGCGGGGGACCTTTGTGGTTCGAGAACCGCCTTGTTTTAACTTAAAATGCCAATTTCGCATAATTCTAATTTTTTCTGACAAACTTGCCTTTTGGCCTAAAATAGAATTCTGCTTTTCATTTAGACCTAATCAAACATCAACACAAATTATAAGACTTTTTGGTTTTGTTTGTATAATTGAGCTTATTTTTAGGTTTTTTTTGGGGGGAATGCACAATCACTCTTCATTTTGGGTTAAGTCGTATACTTGCATTCCCTACTTATTTACATGCAAGAAACTTATTAAATTATTTTTAGAATCTTTCTCGTATTTGTCCTCTCTCAAAATAAGAATAAAAAAAAAAATACCAACTTAAAAGAACAACAGGCCTCATTCTTCAGAAGTACAGCCTCTTTCATAATGTTGGAATTAGCGGTGAAATCAAATCAACCAGAGAAATGGAACATTTTATTGTCATGACTATAATGCGTATCCGCACCTGATGCAACTCAACGCAGTATCAAACACATTTATTGACATGCAAAGCTGCTGTTTGTTTTCGCTCGCTGATCGGCAAGGGCCCGAATACCCCAAACTTTTGCTCCATGGCTGACGACGCCATTACACGTGGCGGTATAGGGAGTCCGGGTTCTCCGTTATTTAATTCTGTGATTTCAACAAATTTAACACTGAACTATGGTACAGGCTTTTTCTTTGTGTAATACAGTGATATTTATCCTAGATTGCTCAAGTAAAGAAATGCATGGAACTGTCCAATGTTTGTTTTGTGAAAAATTCAATCATAAGTTCAGTCTGAATTTTTTTATAAATACATCATGAGTTAAATTTGGCTGCATTGGTATTTATGATTTATATGTTCATTTTTTATGAATTATGGTCGTAGAATCAAAGCAAAAATAATGGAATAAACCTTGATGAGCACACTGCATAATTTGTATCATCAACAGTAGAAAAATTATAAAAGTATATATTTAAGTCCATAATGAATGCTTTCTTCATTGCCAAAAAGTAATGCTTATGAAAACAAAACCAAATGAAGCTTTGCATATTTAAAACAAAACTTGTTGTTGTTTATGTTCGTTATCTACTTTGTTTTCCCTCTTTTAACCCTTGGGCATAACACTGAACACTTATCCTTGATCAAGCTGTCTGTAAGAACTCGAGGACAACTTGTTATTTTTCACACTGTACTGCATAATTAACATTATTTCTCAATATTTGAACATGTGTTTTCATGTTGAAATCAGTGCTTAGCATGTTTTTAGTGCTTACCCTGTATAGATAAAGATTAAATTATACAAAAAAAAAATGGGTAATACACTGCTTGGTGTCTGTTGACCACACTGGCTGGATCCAGGCTCCTACTAGTCTAGGTATATAAAACACAAACACCTGGTGTGGTCAGGGTAGGGTTGTGCTACTCAGAGCAATTGCCTGAGTTGGAAACTTATTGAATCATTGTGGAAGCAAGGAAAATAGGGCCCAAGGTGAAATTGGAGACCGCAAATTAGGTGTTTAATAGAGTGAATTCTTGCATTTTTTAGGTTAGGGGGGGGATATGCTGCACTCCTGTATAATGACATTCTAATCATGAGTGTGAACCATGAATGAAGTTGGGTAGTTAGAAACCTTGAACAGGCTACTGAAGCCACAAACTCCTGATTTCCATATATAACGTCTGCATGTGATGACGACCACGGTGAGCACGAATTTGGCTCCTGACTATTGATATGTCTGTGCTAGTTTTTAGTTTACATTACACCCATGGCACTGCCAGGCCAAAACCACTTCATGAATATTAATGCAAAAAAAGCACAAAAAAAAAAAAAAAATGGCCATTAAAACTTGCTTAGAATGCACAAATCAAATAATGAGACTTCAAACTACGATTGTGTCAAAAGTGCGGGGAGCTGGTTGTGGCGAGATTTCTCACAAGATAAGGTGAAGTTTTAGTTTCAATACCAAACTCAGCATACAATGCCATAGACAGGCAGTTTTCATCTCCACTAGGGGGTTTGTGGTAGCCTAGTTATTATCAGGGGAAAATATAGGAGTCACTGGTGTTTTAAAAACACTGAATGCATAAAAAAAACGGTTTGTTCACAAGGGTGTAACACTGGGCCCTGCAGGTGACCAAGTCACTCGAGTTAAAATGCTTCACTTTTTTTCAAAAACTGTCAAAACTTAGTCATTTTCTGACCTGACGTGTGTTTCAATGAGTCCAAACAATCCTAGTCTTAGGCCAGTTATTTTGAGATGGTTTTCCCATACAGTGGCGGCACATCAGACTGTTCAATTTTCGGGGGTGGGGGAAAGTAAAATTTTTTTGGGAAAGTTAAATTTTTGGGGGGAAAAAACATCAAATTTTGGCCCAAAATCGCTGATATTTGCCCAAAATTGGCGATTTTCCATTCATTTTTTTTCTGGCCAGGGGCAAATTGGGGGGGGGGGGGGAATTCCAAAATGACCACATGGGAAGCCATCTCAGAAGCTACTGACGTAAATCCAACAGGGATTCTACCAGGTTAGAAAGAGTTGAGGTAAGCTTCTAGAAGTCACAATACTTACCATTAACGTTAATTAAATGTAGTCAATGGTTCTGTCCAGCTGTCAAACCCCACAGTTATCAACATGATAATCTTAATTTCAGCAACCAAAAATAAAAAAGCAGAGAATAAGCAGCCCCACAGATATGAACTAATTGTGGTATATATTTAATGCCACGAAGATAAATTTTAAGTCATAATAATCAACAATTGCAATTTTAAGAAGTAAACTCTCCATTACCCAAAATTGTATCTCTTGAATTAAAATGCACTTACGGGCTTGTCCTATCCACCTGTAAACCCTTGGTTGGATTGACATTTGGTGAAAGCGCTAAAGAAAGCGTGTATGTTTTTGTTAGATTGTGCTGCTTTGATTTCTTACAGAAAATAAAAAAATTAAAAAAATTAAAAAAATTAAAAAAATTAAAAAAATTAAAAAAATTTTTTTTCTTCCTGTAACAGGCCTGTTAAGTTTAAAACTGCAAATCTGTGTTAAAAAGTTGTACTTGAATCCTTGCCAAGTCAATGACCTATCTCTGTACCCAAATTCCATTGGGAAAAAAAGAAGTATTAAGTTAAGGATAAGGTCCCAGTTTCCATAAGATCCAATCATCTCGAGTTTGTCATTCGGCGACAGATGCATCCTTTAGATACAGCAAGACATGTATAGCTAACTGCACTCCACAATTTTGTTAAAATCCCAATTTCACAAAAGTATATTTCTATCCCAAACCAACATTAATTTCAGTACTATGATTATAATTCATGATAGAAGTATTTTGTTAACCTTTTCTTGCAATTAGTATTTTTTTTTAATTTAGTAACTTGGAAATTTTAGAATGAGGGCTATATTGATCATGACTGACCCCAAAAGTACCTTAAGGGTGTTTTTCCTCAGCCTTAGATTCTTCAACTGCAGCTATTTTGTCACAAAGTAAAATGCTACATATCACTGCAGTCAACCAGGTATAAGCTCAAATGTCTTTTTTGTAAATATTGCTTTATAATGGGGTGGGGTGAGCTAAAACTTGTTATCCTTTTACAAAAGGAAATAAGTTCCCATAGATGCTTTAACTAGAAATTATCATGAATATGAGTTTTCATTTTCCACGCTCGCGCACTGACTATCATAGGAACAGTTTCTTCCCATCACGTACCACCAGGGAATGGAATCTCCTCCCGGAAACTGCTGTTAAGGCTACAAAACTAACAACTTTCAAGGAAGCCATCCAGCTAGTCTAATTTTTGCACACACACACACTTGCGTCTGAGTCTTCATCAGTGAAGTTGACGCTTTTCCGGAAGAAGAATACTACTTTTAACAATTAACAAACACTTCCCACAACATTTGTGAGCTAATTCTGTTTTTTTTGTGTCATGGCAAAGCAAACAACACATAGAAATTGATTTGGCAGTGTGTGCATCTGTCTATCTGTGGTAAAAATGTTAACCTTAAACATAATCGCCTTCATACGTGCACACATTTAAATGACACTTGGATACTATGGTCCTTGGTAGTGTCCCACATGTTGTCGACCTCATGTGAACATGGTGACCTTGTGTGACCTTTGTTTCCATTCACAAACTGTGATGGCAGATGACACATTTGTTCAGTGAATATATTACTTTGTTACAGTTTGACTCGCACTCAATTGTATTGCTTTGCCAGGTCCAGCTTGTTTTCGTAATAGGCATATTTCTAACATAACCTCATAGTCACTTTCAACATTCATGATTGATCGCACTTTTTACATTTTTACAATAAATGTCAGCTTTTTTCTATGGCCAGAAAGGTTAGCATTGCATAGTTGAATTGACTGAGCTTATGGATCTGTGGTTCAAATCCCTCTCATTATTTAAATTACTATTATTTAATGTGGGAGTGACAGGAATCAACTTAAAATCAGCAGAGTAAAATGTCCCCCCATAGTATTGTAATTGCCTGGAACTTGTGTCAAGTAACTCAAAAATTGGGAGGCAGTCTGCATGCATGGATTAAACTGGTGCTTGGAAACTATTGGGGTAAAAATAAAGTTGGCTTATTCTTAAAGATGGGGTAGACGTTTCATATAGAAGTCCCATGGATGCAAATGAGGTATTGCCATTCATTCCGTTAAGCGCTACTGCACAACATCATACAATGCATGACGGAATCAATTGTAATACCTCATTTGCTTCCATGGGACTTCTATATGAAACGTCTACCAAAGATGGGTTCATACCCAGGTGATTAGTATTTATTCAGTCCCTATGGGATTAATGGTGGATGGTATATCCCCAACAACTCTAGACATTTAAAGAACTGCATCTCTAAGATTGGGGTGGGGTCAGCTGGTATGCATGGTAAAATGTTAAATGTGTTCAGTCTTTATAAGCGTTATTGTCCTTATCCATAAGTGGTGCTTTTCCTTCCATGGATGGCATAAAACCAGTGTGAATGCTGTCGTCAGTGCTGAATTAGTCAATTTACCTTGCTTTTATGATTAAAATCTAATGAAAGCGAGTCTGACTTGACTACCAGTCAAGCACTGGCAACAAGACTCAAACTTCAATGTTGAGTTTAATTTTCACGATCTTATTTAGTTGACCTGGCACTTCATGAATCTAAGCACCGGAAATTGACTTGTAGCAAAAACCCCAATTAAGCACCAGAAATTGACTTGTAGCGAAAACCATTATTATGCATATTGTCCAACCAACTTATGCATACACAATCATGACATTGTAAGAATGTAGCATACTAAACCATGCAACCTTTTAATTGCTTGCAACCATGCAGCCTTTTTTACTGTGCGCAACCATGCAACTTTCTTTACTGCTCGCAACCATACAGCCTTTTTAGTGCTCAGCTCACATTTGTATTTCCTACATGTGTTTGTAAGAATGTAGCATACTAAAGCACGCAACCTTTGAATTGCTTGCAATCATGCAGCCTTTTTTACTGTGCGCAACCATGCAACTTTCTTTACTGCTCGCAACCATGCAGCCTTTTTAGTGCTCAGCTCACATTTGTATTTCCTAGCAATGTGTTGTAAGAATGTAGTATACTAAAGCACGCAACCTTTTAATTGCTTGCAACCATGCAGCCTTTTTACTGCTCTTAACCCTGCAACTTTGTTTACTTTTCGCAACCATGCAGCCTTTTAGTGCTCAGCTCGCATTTGTATTTCCTAACAATATTTCACTCGCAAATAATACCCATTTCTGTCATCAGTATGTGCAACATCATAGAAAATTTAGCAAAGATGGCAACTTGCAATTCTCAATTCCCAAGATCTCAAATTGTGTGGTATGTGTCGAGATGCCCATGTGCGGTTGCCATGGCAGCGACTGTAGCGAGAACAAAACCTCATCTATGCATGCAGAAATGCTGCTGTTCCATACCTTGCATATTCATGTTTCAATGAATACTGTACTACTTGAGAACTCGGTGGAAAAACAGATATTGCAGATGGGGCTTTTTTTATATTCTGTTTTACTTTGTGTTTAAATTGCAGATAGGGGATTTTGAATTGCAACCTTGATTTTTTTTTGTCAATGTGTAAGGTGTGAAAAAAAGTTTACATTGCAAAATGTGAATGATATGTCAGCTGAAAATGAGCTGATAAAACAGATGATTTGCTTATTTGTAAATTATGAGTATTATTTTTGACAAATTTTGTATACATTTTTAGGGAGTTTATGTTCTTGTCTTGTATATACATTAATATGGCAAGCATACTGTATAAAATACTGAAAACTGCAGAGGTTATTTAAATTATCATTATATTTGTTATGTACTTGTAGTTTGTTTGAAATGTTTTTCTTTCTTTTTTCCCCCTTCAGAAATTGTAAGTTAAAAGATGGAGTAGATGTTGGAGAAAGTTGATTAATTAAGGTTAAGATTATGTATTGTTGTTATGGTAATGCTTTCTGTGTGCCAGTGGTCAAACTTGCAAATTTATAGGAAGTAAGTGTTTATCTGACAGTCAAATAGAGCGTACAATTTCTGCTTATTAAACACCACTTTTCTAGAATTCAAATGAATGATGATTTGCCTGTTGATGCAGTCAAATCCCATGTATTTAATTCATTATGGAAAATATATTTTGCTGTTGATGTGACTTTCCACCATGAAAGATTACACTTTTACTATTTTAAGGATAACTAAAGGGCAAGAGCTCCATATGTATCACCATTTTAAGTTCTACTTGTAACAAATTCTTTTTCATTTTTGGCCTTTGGGTTAGAGTATTTGTCAAGGTGGGTTCATACTTCATTGGCAGACGTCTGCAGACGTTAGTCTTACGAACATACTTTGCGTGCCGGGTGCATGAACATTACTCGTTGCGTAAAAAGCACGTTCAAGAGGCTAGCGTCTGCAGATGTCTGCCGATGAAGTATGAACCCACCTTTAGTGTTAGGCCATAAATTTAAAAAAAATTGTTGCTTGTAAAATGTTTAAGGGTGTACATATGGAACTCTTTCCAACTACTTTGCTTGAAGCTGTTTTGGGTAATTTTTGGAGGGGAATATGAAGTAAAATTTCTTGAGGCACTTTTGGAGCCCCAGTCACTCAATTTGTTTAAAAAAATGGTGATATCGTCTCCCCATTCAAGAAAATGTGCAATAGCTTTTTTTAAAGGTAAGGAATAAAGATAAATATTTGGTTATATTTGTTACCGCGTCATAATCCTATTTCAGGTATGATCTTGGAACGTAGCACAAAATTTCAAGTGAAGTCCAACTTTAGAAATGTTTATGAACCAAAATGGGTGTTTTTACAGTGATTAGTAAAGTCTGGTTACAAATCTTGTGGACTGCAAAGGAATTGAATTCAACAGATTTGTGCTTATATTAATATTCCAAGCAACTTAAAAAAGTTTGCAATAACTGATCTTAATTGTGCCATGAGACTTATAGCAGAAAATTCTTTCTGGTCTAGTTATTAATAAATCCTGGTCTAGTTAATAAAAAAATTATTTTATATGCAGTCTGGATACTGGTAGGGGGAAAACCCCAAAGCCATAGGCATACCTTTGGGACCTTTTTTCAACAACATCAGGCCTGTATGCAGTGTGAACCCCCCCCCCCCCCAAAAATTCTACAAAAGGGGAAAAAGGTCCACTTTTGGATAACATTGTTGATAAAAAGGTCCACAATTTAGAGGAATTTTGACAAGACACTTTTTGGTGATGAGATGTTCAAAAAGTCCAAAAAAGCATGATTTTAAGGGTTAGGTCCACTTTCACCAAAAAAGGTCCACTTTTTCGAAGTCCTGCACCCCCCCAAAAAAATAATAAATTCTGCATATGGCCCTGCACAACATTGACTGTGAAAATTAACCTACAGTCCTTACATAATGGATTAGGCTTAAAGTACATTGTAAAATGATAGCACTCGATATTCTTTATTCCACAAATTTAGATCAGCAGTGTTTAGAATTGGAAGTGCTTGTGACACTTGATTAGAAAAGGTACTGACTGATATATCATTCAAGAACTCGCCGTATCTTCTTGTACAGTAGCGTACCGTTGTTGATTCGTTATCAATCCACAGTTGATATGCAAATTAGCGCGTCACGGCCGGCGCATTTTTCACGGAAGTGTGTTAAACGCGGTACGCTTCCAGGGTACGCTTAAGTCAACGCGCTGTTCGTTATGTTTAGAACTCTGAGTACGCGCAAGGGTGCCAGGTGCAAACTGCAAAGCAACAAGCATGCCAAAACTTCCGTTTTGCTTTAGATTTTGCTAAAATATATTTACGAGGGAAAGATTTCTGTCGAACTGGGAACATTGTAGTATTGTAGTGAGAATAATTATGTTCTTCTATACATGATATTAATCGATATTAATAAGTTTTCACAAGAATTCTCGTTGTTGAAAGGGATTCAAACATGTTACAGAGTGGTTCATCACAAATCAACAACTCTGCATCCGATGCGTCCGCGTATTTTAGCCGCCCTCGCGGGATAAATTTATCATGTCTGTGAGATTGAGATCAATACTTGTTTATGATGTCTGCGAGTTGGAATTTGAATTATATTTATAGGCTATTTCGGATGTTTGTAAATGATTGCTATCTGCATCAGCATCAGAAAAAAAACAACTTGAAATGTTACAAGCTGACATAGAAACAGTCACAGCGAGCCATTGTGTAATTGCCCCTGGCTGGTATCGCCCCTGGCGATGTCTAGCCGTTTTGTTGTGACTGGGACTCATAAAAGTACCTCTACTCAAACCAATTTTAAAGCACCGGTCTATTATTTTGATAAAAAAAAACGCCCTCAATTTTTAAAAAACTTGAAAATAAAACTAAAAAACCTTTTTGCTTCAGGTCACAGTATTTTAGTGGTCCTTACTGTTTTGTGATAAATTTCCACTATTGATATTTACTCTATATTGATAATAAGTGCCCATTAAAATCACACTCAATGTGCATGACATTGAAATGACCAACATAAAATAAAAGTTTGTTCAATGACGCTAGGCTTCAAAATGGGGAATCATGGAAAGCCTTCTTAGAAGCAATTGATATGAAATTGAAATAACACTTAAAACTAGGAATAAAAGTTTATTCAATTGAATGCTAGGGCTTAAGCAAGTTCACCGTGTGAAAATCCCTAGCAAGTCAATTCTGAATGACATTGAATTGACACGAAATAGTAGAATATGGAACAATGGATTCAGTGATGAGGGCTTCAGCAAGTTCACCTGTATGAAAGACTGTAGCAGTCAATTGAAAATGACATTGTGTTGACACTGTGAAAATGATACAAAACCTAGGAATAAAAGTGGATTCATTTGACTGCTAGGGCTCAACAAGTTCACCTGTTGTAGCTGTCCAGTTAAGCAGTTCAATTGATATGTTATGAATTATGACACTGAAGTGACACAACTTGAATAGGAATAAAATTGGGATTCAGTTGACTACTAGGGCTTCACAGTTCCACCTTGTTGAAAAGAGCTTTAGAAGTAAGCAGTCAATTGAATGATTACGGATAAATGACACGTGATAGTGGACACAACAATAGGAAATATATAAGGGATTCAAGTTATTCAGTGACTACTAGGGATTCCAGTTCACCTTGTGCAGGAGCCAAGCAGTCAGACAGTCCATTGTAATGATACTGAAATGACACTGAAGTGACACAACAATGAAAAATTGGATTCATCAGTTGACTACTGGGCTTCCAAGTTCACCTTGTTGAAGACCTACATTCCAGCAGTCAATTGAATGATACTGAATGACACTGAAGTGACACCACAATAGGATAAAAGGGATTCAGTTGTACTACTAAGGAGAGCAAGCATTACTAGTGCTTCCAAGTTCACCTTGTTGAAGACCTAGCGTAGCAAGTCATTGAATGATCCTGGAAATACACTGAAGTGACACAACAATGGAATAAAGAATTGGATTTCATGTGACTCTATAGGGCTTCCAAGTTCACCTTGTTGAAGACCTAGCAGTCAGCAGTCAATTGAATGATACTGAAATGACACTGAAGTGACACAACAATAGGAATAAAAGTGGATTCAGTTGACTACTAGGGCTTCCAAGTTCACCTTGTTGAAGACCTAGCAGTCAGCAGTCAATTGAATGATATTGAAATGACACTGAAGTGACACAACAATAGGAATAAAAGTGGATTCAGTTGATTACTAGGGCTTCCAAGTTCACCTTGTTGAAGTCCTAGCAATGGATGCCCATTTGTATGTGAAATGGAAGCTCTATAATGCTATATGAATCACTAGTATTTAACTGTTCGCTCCCTGTGTGGTGGGTGGTCACATATACCCATATAGTAACAAAGAACTCGTAAAGTAGGTAATCTTTGGTTTGACCACTCCAGACAGAATACATAGCATTCAATCACTGACATGAAATATTAATTATGAATAAAATGTTGGCCAAAGCAACTCATACATGTTGTTTTCAAAGCACACATTATTGATTGCTTGTTATTGGATGTGGTTTAAGGATTTGCAGCACACTGGAGTATCATGCCACAGTTTTGATCAAATTTTGTATCCCTCCCTTGGGAAAAACAGATGATTTGATTGGCTAATTACATCACAAAACATTATCAATAACCAATCAGAGACGTGGTAAGAAAAACTGAAAAAGGTGCATACAGATATGTAGGTCTATTTTGATTGGTTACTCCAAAGGTATATCTTTTCATATCATGTAATGAGCAAATCAGAGAGATTGTAGGAAAGGTTGTAGACCTCAGGAGGCTAACTGTGAAGTAGTGTATGTATCATGTGAGTGCAAGAAGGGAATAAGTGCAATAGCTGCCATTTGTCAGAAATTCCTATCAAACATACTATTTTGCCAAGTCTTTGGTTCTTTGTAATGGTTCTTCAGACGACATAGTCACTAGAAGAACGATTTCAAGAGCAACTGATACAACGAAATATGAATTAAGAGTCATTAATTCATGGCAGCACATAGGTATATCAGATGGCAGCTATTGCACTTAAGATCTTGTACTTACACGGCAATATGACCTGATTTGATCCACTCCAACCAATTTCAGCAAGATCGAAACTAAGATATGGGCAAAATATATAATTAAGACAATACAAAAATAAAATTGTTGATATAAAGACCCATAACTTAGTAATTTAGTATGCTAAAATGTGTGGATTTCAACATATGAAAGCATAAATGCAGTACAACATAATGATAATAAAACTAATTTCCATATTTTGCCAATATGGTCTGAGTATATCAGGTCACAAATAGAAAATCCAAGGTAGTCAAATATTTTTTATATATTTATGTAAATTATCTTTTTGGAAAATAACATAAAATTAAGAATTAAATGCAATTTCTTGACTACCTTTAAAAAATGAGTATATGGCCATATTAATGTTCAATAGTTAGTCTCTAAATTATGAATGCATTAGTAAAATGTTGTGAATTAACCACATTTTTCTCACTTTAATTAAAGCCCAATTTCCCCACTTCATTTTTAGAATTTTTTTTAATACCAAAAATAAACACTAAAGTTGTAACCTATTAAAAGTATACCTTTTTTATCCAATTTCTTTTTGGTTCTGTGTGCTGCACCATCCAAAATAACAAAAAGTTGCCTTCAATTTTAAGGGGGCTGCCATTTTCCTCTGAAAGGCTCCAGATTTTTGGGAGTCCAAATTTTTTTCCATACTACATTTAACATACCCGCCAACCTTCCCTGTTTTATAGGAATCATCCCTATTTTGAACTTTCCAAATTGCAAAAAACAGGGATATCCTGATTTCTGAAATTTCAAACAAATCTAGAAATAATTGACAGAAAAGTCCTGAAATATTTTTGGGGGCTCCTGAAGCTCTTCCTGCAGCTTAAAAACACTAAAACCCAGTAACTTCAGTGGACTATGCCCCTGTGTACTCCACTAGAGGCCCTAAAGTGGATAGAAATAGACACCACCCATAAGGGCTTTCGTGATGAGGTGTTCGTGAGACATATATATTGACTTTTGGGTTCTCAGTGTTGGCAGGTGTAATATAAGGGGGGGTGGTTGGCAGGTATAATACAAGGGGGTCATTAAATGTAATACTAAGGTAGGAGAGGTCGTATTTATTTCAAATTCCATAGATTCAAAATGGCCTTTAAAAAGACCCTCAGAGCACATCTTTTCAGGCCCTTACATCAGCCTGAGATATGGGAGGGGATTTATAAAATAAGGCTGTTATCAGCAGCCCCCAGTATCCCAATTACAGATTTATCAGTTTCTCGGAAGACATAGTAAAAATTTCCAGATGATGCCAGACCAACTCAAGTACACTGCATACATGCATCTCAAATTCAAAATGGCTATATTTTCATTAGTTAAACCGAAACATTTCAACCAAAAATTCACTTTTTGCCGGCAAGGAACCGTCACTTATATTTTGCTGTTGATAGTCCTCTACATTTCTTTATCATTAATTTCATGTGAAACGTTACTTTCAAGTGGATTAAAGCACTTCCTCACCTTCAGTTTGAAGTTTCGGTATTCGAACACTTTGATACACATGTGTACTTGAGTTGGCATGACGTCATCTGGAAATTTTACTATGACTTTTGAGAAAATTCTCAATATTTAAGACCCTCTTCCGAAGAAACTGGCAGCCACCCTACCTCGAGGTGTTGCACTAAGAAAGGAGAATAAATTTACATTAGGTTCTCAAAAGATTAATATGGCCTAAATTTGAGGTAGTTCTAAGAAATTCAAATTATGGTAGCAAAACCTTAATTTCAATTTAATAGTGTTGGTATTTCTGATGTTATTACTCGCTTGTTTGAAAGGCAACATCATTCAAGGTTTTATCAAGGTACGAAACATTGGAATGACATGCATGTAACTTAGTTACAATGGGTTGTTTTGATTTTCTGGCATCTGTTTCTAGTTTTTTTTTTAATAAAGGAAATTGATGTTTGATTGTCAGTGAAGGAACAAGGGCAGAAGTATGGTCAGTTAATCTGACCACTTTTTAAAAAAAGTGCAATAAAAATTCCCAGTAGATTGAGTAAGTAATTAAGTGAATGCAAAAGAATTAAGAGTAGAATGGCTGCCTTTGAAATTAAATCATTAGGTGTCAAAAAGTCCCTGTTCTACGGGTGGACCTTTAAAAGTAGAGTCATTAGATTGGGCTTTCTTTTTTGTATGTGGTTGTGAAAAATTTCACCAAAACCTGTATTTGCTATTTATTTACTCGCACTGCTCACATTGTTTATTCAAATTTGATGTTTTTTGCTAGAAACAGCTGAATTTAATGCAAACAACAAAATTGAAAAAGAAAAAGCCCAAAATTTAAATGCCAGTTCTGGATTAGTCAGACCCATAGAACATATTTTTTCTTGGCACTTTAAATATATAGTTTGATCAATAATTAAGAGTTGGAATGAATCCTGTATTTTCTTATGTGGAAATTGACTTGTTCAAGATATTTTCAGGCTATTTTAATGGACCTGTTTGTATCTGGACATCACATCTTTTCCGTACTGATCAAGTGATTCCGCTGTAACTCTTGAAATATTGCCAAAGGTGATTGTTCTCTCCAGTACAGGGATCTCAAGAGGAATAGAGTATAAGAGACTACAGCATGTTCAGAATAAGTTGGAATGTGACCTCATGTGACCTGATGCTCCATCTTAAGGAAATGAACTTTGGGCACTGTTGCATTTTCATAAGATGGTACCGTAAACAGGGCTTTAGCAAAGACGGAAAGTTGTGGGGAGCCAAACTATGTGGCGACCAAAGCAGAGTTATATATAAAAATTGGACATCTGTAAATAAAGAAGGTTCTAAGAAATTATTCAAAAATTGGGGAACCATGGCCCCAGCTGCCCTGACAGTAACATAGGTGTTCTGTAATGTTAATGTAGTTCATTGAAGGTCATTTTCCAGCTTATAGTAAATGGGCTTTAGCTATACAATGTTTTTGTATACAGGGCAACCGTTGTACTCTATCTTTTTGCATTCGCCCATTAAATAATATCAAATATTTGTGATAATTTAATAAACATTGTTTCACTTCTGTATGCATAGAATTACCTTGCAAGCCAAACCGCATAATCTACAGGGTGTATCAAAAAAAATTACAATCCTAAATATTTTTGCCTACTTGCTTGTACATCATTAAGATAAATTAAACTTTAAAAAAGAATTTTACAATTTGATATGTGATGTAACTGAAGCTTGATGTTTTTTTATTTCTGTAGTGGTATTTCTAATTTTCCCCCTCTGATTTATGTTATTTTGAAATAAAAGCACCTTCATTTATGCTAACTGCCTGTTTTTTCTAATCCAATTTAATCTTGTACTGATAGTAGCAAATCAGCAAATATGACATTTTGTGACAAATGACAAAATAAGGCTAGCATGAATAAATTTGAACTGAGACCAATAAACCAAGGGACGATCTCATTTGTTTTCATTATTCCTAACAAGTAATGTGTATGGTGTGCGTGTACTTTAAAGGTGCTTGTGCTGATTATCACGTTCTCTACTTTAATACATTCATCACCAGGTATTTTGGAAAACAAACTTGTAGTTTTGATTGTAGAAGTCTTCTTAGCATATCCACAAGTCATTGGTAATGGCTTGTGATGGTGTCAGGATTTATCCAACTTTATTCAGTAAGCTGATCCGGGGCTGCCTGTATCCTTGATAAGGTTGCTCCCAACATGGCTCGCTTTGAGGCTGGGGGCGGATTGGGAACAGTCAGGGGTTTACACCCTACTTTTATTTGACACTGGCTGTGATGTACATGTACAGTTGGGACTCCCTCTACACGGGACCGACTGTTTAACGTCCCCTCCGAAAGACGGGATGCTTTCATGAATCATTTGCCCAATTCCAAGTGAACCTTGGAGGAGAGTGGTATTCTGTATTTAATCAATAGCTGGTGTAAAGATCAAATCCAGAATTGAGTACCCGAATAAATCCCAGCAAGTGACCCCACCAGGATTTCAACCTGGGAATTTTTGGTAAATTTGTGCCACAGGCAAGCATCCTAATCTCTAGGCCACGCTCTTCATCATTGTAGAAGTGATTGTCCTATTCACAACTGTTAATATTTATGGTTAACCATTATAAAACGTCATTGCCTCTATTTTGGGAAAGAAAAGGCTGATATTTCAGGATGGTAATGAGAAAAATACAGCCTTTAATCTAGTATAAAATTGGTACCACTGGTTAATTCAGGGGACCCCAAAGACGATCAGAAAATATGCCTTGAAGAACATGATGGCAAGTTTTTGTCTGTCTGTGCTAACTGAGGTATACTTGTGTGACTCCATTTCTTACGCATTGTTTTATTCTGTCATGACGTGTGTCTAATTTTGATACTTGTGTCTAATTTTAACAAAAGATCTCGCACAAGTATACCTGCATTTAAGGCTGACTCAGAGATTTCCTGAGGAGGGCGCCCTCAATTTCCAAAAAAATTGTGCTTTTTGCATGTACATAATGCTTGTCCATATACTAATCACTGTGTGAAATTGCTAAGCTTAAATCGAATTCCTTCATATAGAAAATCACAACTTTGTTATAAAATTCCGGATCCGGAATTTTTGTTATACACAGTATCCTATGGGACGTAATACTACACAAAAATGTTTACTGTACTGCATCAAAACGAAAAATCTGATTCATCTCAAATTTCGGAATTGTGCATCTTTAGTTCTAGTTGACTATTTTTCATTATTACACAAAAACATATTTCGAAATCTCTGAGTCAGACTTTAACTTATCCATTGTTGGCAAACACTTGGGCTGATTGCAACGAATATCAGAAGAACCGCTGACCTAAGACCCATGTGGGGTGTTCACAGATTTGGGTCAAAGGTCATTTGAGCCAATTAAAGGGGCATTCTTTGAAAATCTGTAAATTCCTCGTGCCACAAATCAGTTGCTATAATCAATCACCAAATTTGGTCAGAGGAACTGCTGACCCAATGCCCATATGTGGTGTACACAGATTTGGGTCAAAGATCATGTGGGCCAATTGAAGGGGCATTCTTTGTTAATTGATAATTTTTTCTTGTTTCCAAATGCTTGGGCTGATTGCAGCGAAAATCAGAAGAACTGCTGAAAGGCTCATGTGGGGGTATTCACATATTTGGGTCAACGGTCATGTGGGGGTATTCACATATTTGGGTCAAAGGTCATGTGGGATATTCACATATTTGAGTCAACGGTCATGTGGGATATTCACATATTTGAGTCAACGGTCATGTGGGATATTCACATATTTGGGTCAACGGTCATGTGGGATATTTGGGTCAACAGTCATGTGGGCTGATAAAAGGGCCATTCTTTGAAAATCTTAAAATTCCTTGTGGCACAATTCAATTGCTGTAATCACTAGACTTGGTCAGAGAACCACTGACCAAAGGCCCATATTAATGACCTGCTGAATTGCAGTGCCATTGGTGTTCTTGTTTTCTCATTTTCTTTTCA
>JAMKCH010000534.1:0-36952 GCA_023653785.1 Ophioderma brevispina | reverse complement strand
TGCACAATATTATGCTTATAAATCTGGGATACACTATGAAAACTTCGCCATTGAAGCTATGTGATATTTCGTTCACTGATCCGCTAAATCCTTCAGTCCTTGAAAACATATGGACTTATCCGCAATGTTTGTTAGTTATGAGTGAGGGCCGGTGACTCGGGCTACAAACATAATTAATGAGCACTATTATAGCGTGTGTCGTGTGTGAGACATCTCCCGATCGGGGCTTTTTCAACCAGGGTGGCATGCAGTAACAGTCAAAATTTCGAAGGGTTGAATCTATGCATAATGGAAAACGCCACAAGTTTATTACAACCAATGCAAGTCAAATATGGTACAAGTATAAAGGTTAAACCTATTTGCCATACAAAATGTTGGCTTATGATAAAATGTTTCAAAGATGGAAGGAAATAAGTTCGAAATATTACTTGTCAAACTGTAGCGATTAAAGGCCAGAGAGAGAAAACTAGATACGGAACGATGCAGTAAATCCTCTGAAACTTCACTCATAATTCCGATTT
This sequence comes from Ophioderma brevispina, assembly GCA_023653785.1. Classification (NCBI taxonomy): domain Eukaryota; kingdom Metazoa; phylum Echinodermata; class Ophiuroidea; order Amphilepidida; family Ophiodermatidae; genus Ophioderma; species Ophioderma brevispina. Next base: position 36,431 of record JAMKCH010000534.1, on the reverse strand, counting down.
TGACGCGGAAAGTAGCCATCAATGAAAGAATGGTTTATTTGCTACACCTATTCTTACGATTGCACATGTGGGGAAATTTATGCAGCTTCTACACATGTAAATACAAATTTCCAATGATTCAACAACCTGTCTGTTTCTCAAATATTCTGACGTCACGCAACGTCATTTAATGAGCAGCCCTCAATCGGCGAAATGTCCTACACAGTTTTCTAAGTGGGATAATCACAGGAAAGCCCTTTTTGATCTCAAATCGTAATTTGTACTGCACCCAAAATTGGGTATGGGTGTGCGTCCACCGGGTAAAAAAAATCGACCCATGTTTATAGTGACCAAATTATACAAAAATATGACCCATTTATAGTTGGTTCCGAAATTTCGACCCATTTATATAGTTGGCTTTGAAATTTCGCACCATTTTCATAGTAATCTTAGCAAAATCGGCCCATTTTCATAGTAACTTTTTCCAAAAATCAGAAAATCAACCATTTTCATTGTGATTTTAGCGAAAAATCGGAAAAATGGACCCATTTTCATAGTAAAAAGCGACCAAAAATTGAAAAATGGACCCATTTATATGGTAGAAATGACCTCAAAAAGTAACCCATCTTTATAGTAGCCTGGTGGAAAAATGACCCATTGTTATAGTAATGGCGTGAAACTGTGACCCATATCGGCGGCACATATGTACCTACCCTTTTCCACTGAGTACCCCCCAGTGTTTTCTTCCTTTTCTGTCAATTTTTCATTTGTAAAAATTAACTTATGAGAACTTTATAAACTTATCTTTCACTTTTAAGCTATTCCAGCAAATTTCAAATATTTTGACTCTTTCAGGTAGATCACTGATAGTGTCTTTAACCATCCATAATTAGCGTTGTAGTGAATATGACATCAATATCATGCGTATTGCATATACCATGAAAATCTGCAAGTTTGTTTCCCATGAACTTGATGGCAAATGTATGCCATGTTAAGCTAACATAAGGAATAGAATTCATGAAACATATAAATTGGAACAAGCACCTTTAAATATCTTCAATAGAATCTTTGAACCCCAGTGCATTATGCATACAGATTGAAAAATGCTGTATTTGGTAAACTTAATATCTTCAAATGGAATCTTTGCACTCCACACACATTCAAAATGCTATATTTGACTAAATATACTTGATGATATAGTAGCATAGGAAGAGATGAGTTTGATCTAGGGCTATCAACCCTTGGTGTTTTACAAAAAAATTCAGCAACAGCCAGAGGCTTGGAGACCTGTACTTTGTCGAGGGGTTGAGAAGTTTAAGGCATCTGCTCTTCAAAACATGTTTTCATCTGATGTAGTTTATTCAGACAACAGGGTGGTGGCAGAGAAAGAGGTGCAGGTGGTCACCTGGTTCAATGAATTTCTGTTGGATCTAGAGGAAGGGACTACTACAGAAGGTACTTTTTTTTATCAATCAACATAATTTTCGAACCAGTTGGAATGAGTTAATTTGAGGACTATGAGATGAGTTAAGCTCCATGTGTGTGTCTGTGTGTGTATTCGCTGATGTAGTACATTTTAGAATAAGAATGTTACCACAATCTTGGTCATAATTAGGCCATGTAAGGAAAATTTAAGATTTTTTAAAGGAAAATAATGTATTGTTTTGCTTGTCTGATTCCTTACTTCTTCTAAGCCCCAAAGTGTGTCTGTTCATGCAAACATCATTCATCCAGAAAAATGCTTTGTTTCCCTCTTTGAGGAATATATATCTTAATCTTTTAGTGGCAAGTTATTTTTCATTTTAATTTGGTAATAAATTTATCCCTAGAAATCTTACATGGTAAATAATTCACGTATATCTTACTCAAAAACAGCATTACATTCAATGATATGTACTTTGATTTTTTTAAAATCATAACCTGATGACATTTGAATGAAAAGATTTTATAAGTTTGGATTCTGTTTTTACAGTGTACATGTTATTTGATAATCATTTCTTTCAAGACACAAAACTCTCGTAACTTTTACATTTATCATTATTTTTATTTTCAGGCCTTCCAAGCTCAGAGTGGCAAAGACACCCCTGTTCTTGCATCCAGCCACAAAACCAACCCATGAAGTGCGGTACAGTAACGTACCAGTCAGTATGAACACCATTGCCAATGTCACCAAGCATCTGTGTAACCTGGCAGGTATAGATGGTGCCTTTACTAGACATTCCTTTAGAAGAACAAGTATTACGTGCCACTTCCGGGCAGATGTATTAGACAAGATCATTAAAGAAGTGGTGAATGCATAAAGTGATTTTTAAGAAAACAAACAAAGGCTTCAGTTTCCAGCATCTTGTGGAGGAGCGTGGCACAGTGGTTAAGGTCTTTGCCTCTGGTTCAGAAGGTCCTAGGTTCAAATCTCAGTAGGAATATGAAAAATCAATTATCCACTCTCCCCATGGTTGCATTGGAAATGACAAAGACTTCTATTCCCTGTTGTCTGAGAACAATGGACTGTTCTGTAAACTCTGGCGTGCTATCTGTGGTGCCCAGTTGTCAGCATAATCTACTTGATTACAGCTGTTAATGCCACGATATGCCTGACAAAAAAAAAGAAGGAAGTGGCTATAGACCCAATGGTTGGGTCAATAACCTCGCCCAAAATGGCTATTGACCCGATCATCGGTTGTGAGAAAGTGAATGGCTATGGATCTGATGAGGGCAAAGGGCGACTGCCACACAGTTGAATGTGCCAACAAAAGCGTAAGCCAATCTGCTATCAAGTATGTGGACAAGTTTGTCTATTCCTATGTAAAATTCAAATGTAAGCATGGCGGCAAACATAGGAGTAGGTCCAAAGGAGACAGACCAAAATGAAAGGTAAAAATGTTCTTCTTTCTTGACTCTGTTAGCTTATAAATTTTCGGATCATCGGGTCAATATCCTCATCTGAAATGGCTTTGACACGATTATCGGGTCAATTTCCTCGGCCAAAAAAGAAAATGTGTATATTTTCTTTCATAAATGGTTGTGGAAATTGCATTGACCTATGTGATAACAGTAATAATAACAATGCTTTCAAATTAACATTTGCTATCTTCTGTAGATGATAGTCGATCACGACATTGCTAATTAAAAATGTTCGCATAATAAATTCTTTAAAAAAATACATAAGAAAGTAACTTAAAAAAATTAGTAGTGACTTTCCATTTCTGTTCAGGTTCTACTGAGAAATTAAAGTGGGACATGGGCCCAGGTACAGCACACAGTCAGCAGTGCTCACACTTACATGTAACAGTGTCGTCTTCTGCAGGGTAACACAGTACATGCCCTGAAAACAAAGATCCTATAGGACGTTAGCCAAACACACCCAAAGGCCAAGACACGCAAGTTGCTAAATACCTCTTCAATAACTGCACTTTGGTTTTTAATCAATAGTATAATTTTTTTACGATAAAATATTGTCTAAAATGGTCAGCACAAACCTTTGCAAGTATTCTTTTTAAGTAATCAGTTCAACTAATACCGGTAATACCAAGTAAGGCAAAAGTGCATTATTATTCCACTACTATACTTTGTCTCATCTACAGTTGAAGGTGATGTCATTTAGTAATTCAGACTCTTACCGACGCTGGAAGAATGTCGTATTGCACAAAGATGATCATATTGCAAAAACGCTAAGTTTAGTAAGAGATTGCGACACCAAATCACCTCAAACAAGTTTTAAAATATCCTTCCGCATGGCTAGTTTTGACACGGCAAATTAATAAGCCTCACAAGAAGGCCTAAACAAAAATAATAATACATATTCATGATCAATCAGCTGCGCAATGAAAATAAAAAAACATACGCACACCCAGCAAAATGGATCATTGCAATAGCAAAAATCCAGTTCTTTTTCACCAAATATCTTGTTTGAAAAACATTTACGCGGGTCAGCTTTTTCCGAAAAGGTAAAACGATAATTCTGAACGTGTACTGTTACTTTAGACGTGAGAACCCACAGTTAAATAAAGATGACATGGAACAAAAAAACAGCCGAAGCCACCGGAGTGTCTAAAAACACTGTTTATAGCCTGAAGAGGGAGAGGAGGAATGGTCAAATACAGGATGGTCGCCACTCAGTAAAAAAAATAAAAAGCCATCAACAAAGGAATCTGACAAGTGGGTCGCCTGTGCCATCAGAAATAAAGTCCACCGTGACTTTTTTAGCAAGAACAAACTACCCACACTGCGGAAGTTGCATGCAGTAGTCCGGGCAGATCCCAGTCTTCCTAACGTCAGCCTCTCATCATTACATCAAATTCTTCGTCACCTGGGATTTGTGTATAAAGGCCGGAAAAGTAACTCCGTCCTAAAAGAAAGACCGGATATTACAGAATACTGGATATTAAAAAACATAGGCAAAACAACCGCTCTATCATCTATACGGATGAGACCTGGGTAAATGCTGGTCATACAACATCATAGGTCTGAGACGTCTGGCATGATACCCAGGTCGATTCCAGACTTCAAGCGTGGACTCAGGTCTGAGCACAGGCCTAAAGACAACCTCTGAAAAAGGGGAGCGCCTCATCATCATATCATGCAGGGAGCAAAGATTGGTTTGTCTCTGGCGCTGAAATGATATGTCAAGCAAAGAACAGAGGAAACTATCACAGAGAAATGACATCAATGTTATGAACATGGTTGGACACCAACAACTCCCTCCCCAACAAAGCTACCATAAAAAGTGTGATCATCATGGATGCGTTCATTCACAGTACCGCTTTGGAATTACTTCCAAGAAGGGGATGGCGAAAAGCGGACATTCAGCCGGCTCACAAAGCAAAAATATTCATGGACCCATGCCCTGATTATTGCTGCTACGGGAACTTGTTGAACCACCAGAAAGCAATATATTGAGAAACCGATTGACAAGTTGGTCAGGGCAGCTGGTCATCAAGGTTCTTAGACTTCCCCCATAGTTATTGTGATTTAAATGCAATAGAGCTTGTAAAGGATATACAAAAAAAAGCTAGTTTATATGTGCTTGTTCCGATTTAGTCATTGTGTTCTCTACCTTGATATGAGAGCCTGGCACTGCACATAGGTCCTCTCAAGTAACCCGTGGGAAAAAATTGTGGTTTTGAAGTTATGACGCCATAATCATAGTGCAAGTCCTATTCTACTGTACTAATATTGAGGGTTAACCACTAAAACGGGGGCGGTTTTTTCGTTTATATCTTGAGAATGAATGGATTTGAGGGCTGAATTTCAGGACGACAATGAGAAAAATCGGACCCTTTCCATCGATATCAAAATTGATACTACGACTTCCGGTAATCGGGGTGGGGGGGGGTCCCAAAGACGATCGGAAAAGCACCTTTAAAAGAAACTCAGAATTATTAAGAAAGATATTTAAAACCCTTGTGTAGTGGGGGGGGGGGTTTACAAGCCTTTGCGAACATTTTACACCCGGTAAACCACCAAAGTTGAGACGTGTGTGTGTGTATGCGTGGGGGGTGGGTGATGAAGCCTCCTCCTATACTTTGGAAATTGGTAAACATAAAAATATTTGTATCTGATTGTGTGCAGGGGTGTATTTGTTCATGTGTGTTCGGTGTAGTGTAGTGGGTATAATGTGTGTGTTTTTACAGCGATATACTTGTGGTCTTCTTTTTTTGTACAAAAATGGTACTTGGGCTTTTTTCCTATGTGACTAGTCAAACAAGAATAGAATTAGCAATAGCCAAAGTATACCTGTGTGTGTGGTGTGTGTGTGTTTGCAGTTTAACTTTTCAAATTTACCTTTTAATATGGCTCTATGCTATCTTGCTTCATTTTTGTGTTGACTGCAAAATAGCTATTTGTAAGAGTAGTTAGAGAAAACTATGTTGTGTTGATTTGCAGATAGGATCATTTGCAGAGGTGCACCGGAGAAAATTCTTTTCTGGTTTTGTATTTTATGCACCGTGGCCTATAACCAGCTTTTTTAAGGGGGAGGGCACACATTTCAGGGGGGCAACCATATATTAAAATTTGTTAGAATAGTAGAGGCCTATGTTGTTTTCACCATAAATTGTAGCATATGAACAAAATCACTAATTTTTCAGGGGGTAAGGGGGAGCAAGATTCCTCCCCCTCCACACACACCACTGTTAGCGGCGCAGATTTTTTTTTTTGAGGACGTTTTTCTTGACACAAGCTTTAATATTCAACCTAATCAGTTCATGATCAATATTCTCTTTACATAAATAATAAAACAAATACAAATGTTATTGGCCTGTTCAATTTTGAAATGCGCTTTGATTTTCTTACAAACTTTGTATCTGTTAAAAATAGGCCAGAAGGGGAATCTATGTGGAACCAAACTAAAACCTCCAAATCAAAAAAGCGATCATTATGACAAACATATGCTTGTGTATTACATCCAACCAATTACATTTCAAGGTTAATATGATTATGTTTTTTTTTTTTTTTTTTTTTTTTACTTTTTATACTTTTTTTGATATGATTAAAAAAACAAGCAGTGCAATTGCTTAAGACTACGCAAAGGACATAACATGTAGCAGAAACGGCTTGGAAATTCGATATTTTCGGTTACGCTTCCTCATCGATCTTTTTGGTTTATCCGCTAACAACGTCAGCATCAGTATAATTAAAAAGATAAGAACTAAGAAATATTGCGAACGGCTTGGACTGAAATCCGATTCCTGCCAAAGCCAAGTACCAGAATGGTAGATCCAAAATCTGTTTATTCTGCTGGAAGCTAGGCCGGTTGTTGTGTGTACAGGTCTCTTGCGTAAAGCATATTTTGCCATGTGGCGCAAAAAAACTGCATGCGTAGGCCACAATTTCGGACTGCTGTGCAGTTTGGTACCAGAATTGCGTTGATCACACTTATCGTGCAAATAAGTTTTTGAAAATTTAAACTTTATCCTACTGGGTTTCAATTTCAACGAAAATGTGTCTTGTGTTTTGCTGTAGAAGAATGAGAAATTATAGTTTGATTTATCGTAATATACTGTAAATAAATTAACATAAATTAAAATTATGGCCGTAGTAATTGCAAAAACAGCAAAATACTGTTTTATGTTAAATTTTCAGGCGTATTATGAAAAAACTTAAAACAGTACTGTAGGCCTACTGTCGCTCTTATTATATCTGAAAGAATGTCAATACCATCATGCAATTGGCCATTAATAGACTAGGCCTATAATATGCCCCCATTTATTATATGGGCAATCATTCTGCCACTGACCAAAATAGGTAAAAATACAACTTTCACTGGTTTTGACTGTATATTTTTACAACAGACTGTAAATTTTACAGGATCATGTAAAAAAAAGAAGGTCAACGTTGGGGACACTGGTCAAGTTTACATAGTTGGTGTGTATGTGGTATGTTTTTATTATTATTATTCTCTATACATTCTCAAACTCTGTATTAACTCACCAAATACATATTTCTTTTTTTATTGTTTTGATGAATTCTTTTTTACGATATATCTTAGTATTCCTATATTTGTTGGCAATTAACAGAATTTCAAAAAGTTTTATCCTTCTCATTAGCAAATAAATGCAGTAGGATCAGTGACTTCTATGAGTATAGTCATAATATTAGGAATTACACACAGCATCTATGTTATGTTTTCTTTTAATTGCCAGACATTTTTCAATTATTTTTTAGCAAACCGAGCCCGGACCGTAGGCATATACATTTATGATGAGAAGCAATTACTTTGCTTTGCTGAATCATTATTGCAATTAATTTGTAATTCATCGGTTTTTTTTAATAATGTGATTTAATGTTCCTATCCTACTCGGAAACCTTAAGACAATATTGTGAGTCAATTCATTGTTCCTTGGTGTAAATCACTAAGATTTACTACTCTTATTTTTTCGCTACATTTATCCATGCGTTTATTGCGTTACCACTATATCGAGCAGTTGACGCGGGGGTTTCTGTTTTTCCTGTTAGCGCCTGTTTGGATCCCTGGTTTGAGTCTTAACATAGGAGAACCAGCTGTCCTTATAGATCACCACCATTTTTATTGCATTGTTACGATTGTTGATAGACGTTATGCCATGATCATCTCATGCTTTGCAGCTTTTGAAATGTTAAGCTTTCTTTCTTGTGTGTTTGGCCGATGTTTAGAGCTTTTGTTTTTTTCAGTATTGGGGTGTACCTTCTGACTTATACAGCGGAATGCTCAGGTTCCAGGAACTATAACCCTCAGCGCTTTGCTGATGACTGTGTTATTTACATACTATAGTCCAATACTTTTTACAGAATAAACCACCAATATGCCAAATATATTTGCAAAGCATGAAAGCACAGCCTGTGATTACGGTTTGGTTACCTCAGAGGTTGAAACCTTAACAAGTGGTTTGTCTGTAGTAGACAAGAAGTAGTGCAGTCAAAGTCACTTCTGGCAGCAGTTTGAACATTGTGCTTTAAAACCTTTATGTTTTTGTCTGCTGGATTTTCCTGGGAACGTGAAACACATTAAGCAATTCAGAGAAATAAGCTACCAGTTGGGAAGGGAAAAGGGGAAAACACAGCACAAGCACAAGATCGTTGCGGACCCTTTCCTCTAACTTAGGCCCTTTATACATAACCTAATACAGAATGGAAATTTGCATTTGAACTCAAAAGGGGCTTTGAGCACTTGATGACTGGCATAGGCCTAAATTAACATTAAAATTGTGCAATTTGGTCTGGTGGACCCGCTTTAAGAGTCCTAATATATCAGAAGTCCTAGAAACTCTAGGTTTTGGACAAACGCCCTTCCTCCTCCGAAACCTGAATCAGGATCAGAATCTGAATATGAACACATATTCTGAAGCACAGTTAATTTATACTTTTGTGACCGTACTCTGTAATTTTGGGAGGCTCTCAAGTTCTTACACTACCGCAAATTCAGGTCCTCCAAAAGCATCCTAGGACTCGTACTATGTGCCAAAGTCCTAGGATCCGATGCTATGTGGATGTCTTGTCCCTAGGCACGAAATTTTCGCTTTGCGTCCTAGGACCCCGATACTGTGATGTACTGTCCTAGGACCCCAGAGACCTGTTGCTTTGGCAGTCCTTGGACACTGAGCTAAAGTGACGTAGCGTCCTTGGGACCAAAATCTCTGCTTTGCAGTCCTAGGACCCTATGGGCTACTGTAATATACGTCCGATGGATCCGAACTGTACTATGGCATCCGAGGACCTTGTTGTTACTGCGGTAGCATCCCAAAACCCGAAATTGGTGGCTTTACATACCTCGACCCTAGGCTCTGTGGTGTAAGGCGTCGTAAGACTGCATGTTTGTGATATGTCAGGGTCCTAGGACCATGGGGTTCTGCGATGTAGTGTCCTTAATCCACTATTACGCTACTTCAATTGCCACATTTTATTGAGCAGTAGGCCTCAAACCAGTATGTCGTATAGGATGTGGTATGTATATGTATGTTGTGATTGGTAGTTCTTTGTATACGTAGTTTGAATCCGGTTGAAACCTGTTTTTTTTTTTTTTTGAGGGTCTCTCTCTTTTTCTTCTTCTTCTTTCTGTTCGCATTGGAATTATAACTCCTTCTAAAGTCATTAGACTAACTATAGTATTACAGTTTTTGTGTGGTATGTTTCCTCTCCGCATTTCTTTTGGAACCCGCTTTTGTTCCTTAAGTTACCTGCCGTGCATATTAAATCATAAATATCTGTTTTGTTTTGGTAATAATTCTCAATTGCACGAAGTAATCACTATATAAACACCACTGTTTAAACATGAATTGACATCCTAACACAATTGTTATACATGGTGAGTAAAAAAAACTTGACCCTGATTGTGTCCGCCATTTGATTTTTTAAATATTAATTCTACATAGGTGGTATGTGCACAAGCTTCTTATCATTATCTTTAATTTGCTGCAGATCATTCAATTCGGTTAAGTATAGGCCAGCTACAGTCTTTCGAATCACGAATAAATGCAGTGAATAAATAGCCTGATTTTTCTTCTACACTGTTTCCTTCGCTGAACGCCGTTCATGTCAATGGGAATCCGTGGACAGAGCATAAAACTGTACTACTTGATTCAAACGACTGTAGCGCGGTCTATACCTAACCTGTGATATCTTTGCAGTCAATTAAAGATAATTGAAAAAAACCCAGCTTTCAGATTATACCAAATTGTGAGATGATATGTTACTTAAAATTCCAAAGAATGGCCGGACCCATCAGGGGTCAGTTTTTTTGGACTCACTCCTGTACTACAAACGTTTAACTTCATTAAAATAGATACATGTGAGAACGTATGACACCTTAAGGGCTCAATAGGATTGTCAAAAGAAACATGATGCAATGGTATTGCATACATATGTTAAGTTAATTCGCTGAATGTGTATAATACTAGGCGTATTGTTCACATGGTAGACATTTCTGACCTAGTCAATATATGACTATTTACCGGGTGGTGCCTATCCACAGAGGCATCCGCCATACGAACATGCAATAAAAGGGCGCCAGAATGTACAATATAATTAGATGTGATCAACAATTGATTGTTTCGTACAGACCGTACGCAGTCGTACCCACCCAATTCCACTACATCGCGCAAAGGTCGGATTTGGTGAGACAACAAACAGAAAGAACGTTCCTAGGCCTACTTTGAAGCTTGAAAGTGCTTAGGGCGGGAGATAAGAACAAACAAGGTCTTTGTTGCAACTTGGCCCCTTAAGTTTTAAATAGTGGACGCATGATATTTTAATATCGGTTACTTTTTAAAATGTGACAGAGAGATTTTAACAAATTATCCCAAAACATGGTTGCAAAGGTTCCTATCCAACCCAAGGAAAATCGGATTGGGAAAACTGTGCTTCCTTCTGCGTTGGTTGTCTGTTTACCTCCGTGCAATGTCAACACCAATTTACTCCATACTTCCTCATGTTTGGAGTGTATGAAAATTTCATTCAACCTCAGGGGTTAGAATTTCGTTGCAGAGTGTGAGAATCAGTCTTGATTCCCAAATGAATTTGCAGGAACATCTAAGTTGCTACTGTGTTAGTTCTAAGTTTACGAGAATCACATTGATTCACCGCAAATCAAGTTACAATGATCTTTGCGAGTAATCGCTTCTTGGATTCCCTTGCCGAATTCTAGCCCATGTACCTCTCATTTTACAAGAGTAATTCATTGTCCATTTATAAACCATTTTAATGGATTGGCAAATTAAGGTGTCTAAGCTACTCTGGACGGATGTGTTGTAGCAGCACCCTGGCTATAAGATTCAGTCACTGTTTTGCATTTATATTTGAATAAGTCCATCCCACATTTCATTAAACCTCAATTAGACAAGCGAGATTCATGAAAAGAACTTCATGGAGCATTTTTTAAGTAGAAGCATTTTGAAACATTGTTTTTCTTCGACTGATTTTTTCATGCTGACACAAAGCCGGTTTGGCTTTGCTTATTTAGTGTCAAAGGGATCAAAATTCAAGATTCAAAAGCCCGCCAAAATTATGTGAAAAGAGTTAATTCTAATTTGCCACAATTAACCCAGACTTACACACCCACCTTCTACACAGACGTTGTCAACGAGGTATTAACAAGATTAAATAGATAAAAAAAATCAAGGGTACACATTGACCCCAATCACAAGATGGCCTGCCAAAATATAACAAAACTTAAACTTAACTTCGCGACAATTCCACAATAATCAGTGTTATTAAAACATACTGTCTCCTTGAAGTTGGTATATTGTTTACGTGTATTATTTTCAACTTCTCATCTTAAGTTGTAGCCCTGGGGTACATGTTGATCAAATTCAAAATGCCCGCTAAAATACCATAGACCTATTGTAAACATAAATTCCTAAACCAGGATTGTAAAAAGTCACTTCCCTACCTGTTTTAGTATAGGTGTGTGATACAACTTTCTAGACTGATATTTTGGTAACTGTTCTGCTTAATACGTTGGTAACTTCCTGGCTTTGGTTGCAAAGGGCAAAAATTACAAAGTGGTCCACCAATGACAACATTTAATCACTGAAATTGTCAAAAGGTGGGTATAGTTTGCATACTAGTCGTCGACAGAAAAGTACGTTTGAGCAGTCTTGGAAAAAACTTGCTCAACTTACATGATTTCCATTTCTCGTACTGGGATAGATACCAAGAAAGTATCTTTTTAAGTCATTATGTTATGCATGCAAAGTAATATAGACTAGAATGCCTTGATACAGTTGCCTATATGAGTTGTCTTTCTTTCGAAGGACTTACCATGCATTGCAAAAGCCAAATCGCATCTCCCAGTATCAGAATTACCGTAATTCCATAATTAGGCCTAGTGAAGGAAAATATGCGGCCATTAAATGCTATTTAACCTTTTGAATTGACTTCTGAGAACTAAGCTAAAACAATCCATCCAAAAATTAGATCGGCAAATGCCTCAATTTCAGTAACTAATACTAACACCCAGAAATTTTATGTTCTAAAAACCTTTCGACTACGCAAAATGAATGCGAGATCTTCTAAGTGCTGACACCATCACTGTAAACCTACTTATAGTTTTTTTTAACCCAAAGAGATACGTCTGCATTTGTTTAGTTCAATGAGATTTCCTTACAATTCACAATATCAACACTATACATAATAGTATTACTTCAAATTTCAAGTCAATTTTGAGTGCATTCACACAAATTTTCCATTGTTGTAAGTAATCATTCGTTCGTGTTTTCGTGCAGTTGGACCTAATTTTTAAATCTCTAATTGAAACAAGTAGAAAACAGGAAAAAGTGATTTGTTTCATTTTATATCATTCTTCATTTATGTACCGAATATGATGCAAAATTATTAAAACGTTTATTAAATTGCATTTGTTTTCTTCGATGTTCCAACCATCTTTTCTAAACTTCAAAGGAACAGTTCATCAAGGAATATATACAATCCTTAAACTGATTTCAAAATAATATAATTTCAGAACACAATACAAAAATGGTCATAATCTTCAGTACATTTACAAAAGTTACATTTATCTGTTCCAGAAAGTTTCATTCGTAGAGATTACCGTAGAGATTATTTCATTCGTAGAGATTACCGAATGATATTATATAAAAGAATAAATTGGAAGCTATATATCTTGTTTTGAACTCTATCTTTCTGTTTGAGCATAAAGAAGTTATCACAATTTATTTCCATGTTAAATTTATCTTCTCAGTAACTAATGCAGAAAGTCCGGGGGTCACTGACCTGAAAAGGTTGTGCGGGTATGTGCGGCCCTTAAGACCCCCTTTTCAAGCGTCTCCGGCAGTTCGCAAGGGTCCCATTTAAGCATGTTTTAGTTCACAAGACCCCATTTCGATCAAAATTTGGATTTTTAACTACTTTTGTGGCCTAATTTTGAACAAAATTTAGTTCTCAAAAAGGTCCAAATTTTTCAATAGATTTGTAGGTAAAATTCCATCCATATGTTTTGAATTTAAAAATCCTGTTGGGTAATTTCGCGAATACAAACTTTTCTTTCACGATTTTTTCCCGACACCTCTACCTTCTCTAATATTAATTAAAAACCGAGGGTCTAAGCTAATTGAATGGACAGTAGTTTACTGAAATTTAGGCATGCCAATCTCATTTTTTTGAAAGTGTGTTGTAAGAACAAGCCGCCTGAACTCTACATGATCGTCCGGGACCAATCATTAATAATGGCAAAGGATAAGTATAACATTTAATCGTCTGACGTTTCCCTTCCCTCCCTACGGAATATATTGGAAGATATGCTGTTGGGCCTTTTTCTAAATGTCTTGCAAGTCATTTCGAAGGTCCAGACATTCTAGTCTACAGTTTATATTTTGCAAACATAAAAAGCATGACCTACAGCTAGCCCTACAAAGTGACTATACACGAAATTTAACAAAGCATAGCACAGAAGGTCTATGCCTCTTTCTTATTCTAAGACACCTAGAAATATAATGTCATTGCATTTATTTTGAAAAAAATTCACATTTGAGGAAGTATATATTTTTCGTTTTATTGCGTCAGTATTTTGGCGGCTATTTTGAATTTTCTCCAAGTTCGGCTCTTGGGGGAAGAACTTATGGTGGTAAGTTATTGAAAATATGCTCAGCTTCAAAGGACAGTATATAGAAGTAAGTCAGATAACTCTTAAAAGTAGATATGCATTGATTTAAAAAAACAAATTTGAAAAATGTTGCATTTGGTGGCCATTTTGAATTTTTTTACATTTTGACCCCGTTGCACTCAAAATTCAGCAAAGCAACCGTCAATTTCGTAATCAGCACAAAAAATCAGTCTAGAAAAGTTGTTTGAAACGCTTCTACTAAAAAATGCCTGTACTTCCTTAATTAAGCATCTTTTTGAGAATCTCGCCTAGTCTATTAGGGTATTACTCTTTAATATCTTGTCTCTTTTAACTAGGTTAACTAGGTTTAACTATCTCTCCGAAGGCACTCAAACATGCTAAACCCGACAGCTTCCGGGGGCTCCTCCCTGGACCCCACCAGGGGCAGTATAGTTCATCTACTTCATGATAAAGAGATAACTGAAAGCTCTCCGAAGGCACTCCAACATGATAAAACCCAGCAGCTTCCGGGGCTCTGCCCCCTGGACCTCTGCCAGACCGGGGCAGTTCATACTTCATCTGCTTCGAGATAATAAGACATCTGAGAGATCTCTGAAACTTAAAGGCACTCAAACATGCTAAAACCCGAGAGCTTCCGGGGGCTTCTCCCCCTGAACCCCCACCAGGGGCAAGTATAGATCATTTGCTTCCTGATAATGATATAACTGAGAGCTCTCCGAAGGCACTCAAATATGCTAAAAACCAACAGTTTCCGGGGGCTCTGCCCCCTGAACCTCCGCCAGAGGCAGTATAGTTCCTAGGCCCAGATCCCATCACATTTGTCTCAACTACCGCTGGGGGGGGGGGGGTGCCACATTAATATCTTGCCCCGGGCACCACATCCCCTGCGCCAACGATTTTGAATTAAGCTATACACGTACTGTACACATTGTTTTAGTACATAACTGTAAGTTTCTAGGCCATTTTTACTGCTGGTTGAATCCGTTGAGTTACCAGTTAGTCCATCAATAAATCCATTATCACTTATCAGAGTCAAAAGTTTAAAAATCAAAATCAAGAAGTCACGTTTGGCATCGCAAAAAACAATTGAATGTAACCTATGAATAACCAAGTCTTACCTTTATGCATCCAATGCAAATAAAAAGTAAATCCACACTTACCATCCAAATATTCAGTGACTTATTTGTACTTTGTGGGGTTATTTTAAGAGATCTGAATTGTCAGGGTATGTAGTATGTGAATGATGAACCTACATTTTCTGGACGTAAAGGGCAAAGTACAAGCAATAATGGCTATCTCACCGTAGACAAGCCATAATGTGCTATTTACCGTAGACAGCCTTGTTAATGGCTTATCGCAAGTACTTGAAGCTGTCTACAGTAGACAGCACATATACTGTGCCCTTAATTTGCAAATACATTATGCTACACCTACCTGCAGTAGACAGCACATGTTACTTCATTTGAATATGTTGCATGATAAAGCATTTGAATTTGTAATGTTAATGTTTAGAATAAAGTATTTCATGTTAAATATTAATGTGATGTGTGATTTTATTATTTTCAAGTCAAATATTTTAATACACATTTAAAGGTGTTTTTTTGCATTTTTTTTTCACTTTGCCTGAGTGACCTATGGGCTTATTTGTTATGAATGCTTTGTATTTATTTATATACTGTTAATGTTATGGACTTTGTCATTAAAAAACAGTGGTTTCACTTCCTGAAGGAATCAGGTGACGTTTCTTATTGTCATCTTATTTGACCATTATTACGATTCAGTTTTTGACACAAACATTGTTCAATTTGAATGTTTTTTGGTTAATCAGTCACCATTTTCCATGTCATTATATTTGACTATTTTTTCCGTGGTCATTTTGACCAATAATTGGTGGCCCCAGCGGACTATTTTTCCGTGTTAATTGAACAATTCTGTGGTTCCAATTTTCAAATAAGAGTGTGCCTTCGGAGAGCTTCCTCAGCTTATCTTCATTATCTTTAAGCATATGAAATATACTGCCCATAAAGCTGCCAGGTTTTTAGCATGTTTTTAAGTGCATTTTAAAGGTCCCAGTTTATCTCATTATCATGAAGCATATGAACTATACCGTGCCCCTGGTGGGGGTCCAGGGTGCTAAGCCCCCGGAAGCTCTCGAGTTTAAGTATGTTTGAGTTCCTTCGGAGAGCTCTAAGTTATCTCATTCTCATGCAGCAAATGATCTATACTTGCCCCTGGCATGGGTCCGGGGGGCAGCCCACACAAGCTCGAGTATTTTTAGTATGTTTGAGTGCCTTCTCTGAGACGCGACGTTACCGACCTCCGTTCTCATGAAGCAATTGCAATAAGGTGGGATCTAGGCCCGCTTAGGGCCCCTAATGTGGTCCATAGGCAAGCTCCTTGGTGGGGGTCCAGGAGCAGAACTCCCCGGAAGCTCTGGGGTTTTAGCATGTGTGAGTACATTCAGAGCTTTCTGTTACCCTTCATCATGATAGAGATGAACTATTAATACTGCCTCTGGCGGGATTCCAGGGGGCGGTGTCCCCTGAAGATTGCAGATTTTAGTAAATGTTTGAGTGCCTACGGACAGTGGCCTCAAGTTATCTCATTTCTTGAATGCACATGAACTATAAGCCTAGTGCCTGTGACAACAATCAACAGCATTTTTTTTCTTTGTGTCGTTTAGTTTTTTTTCTAAAGGTCATTTCAGCGCCCCACCTTAGGTGGCGCCGGGGGCACCCCTTTTGGCCCTCCCTCGCACGGCCACTTGGAATGCAGTCGCCCCTGAATCAATACAATCCCAGAACATGATTAGCAATCACCTTCTGGTGGTCAGTTGACTTGGGCAACTGAACCATTATAATACCCACATTTTGGAGGGGATGATAAGCTGCTGGTCCTAATGTACAAGAGCCATACCTGTACATGCATCCTAACTGCCAGTTTCAAAAAGAGTAGGGGGGCGATTACTCCTGGGCTGTCCCTTCCCTCCATCCACCACTCTAAATGCGGACCCCCCCCCCCCCCCCCCCCCATGGAAAAACTTTCTTGGGTTATCCCTGGCCATCTTGAGTGTCCTTTCAAAAGTGCAAGGTTTTTAAAATGCTGTAGTCATTTGACATCTTCTTGGACATCCTTCCGCTATTGTCTCATTGTCATGCAGGGTCAAAGTATGTGACAGGCCATGGAAGCGTGCGTATCACACCCACCTTAGTTTTTAAATACCAAAATGGAACGTTAACTTGAACTGCAAACATAAAAGAATTTATGCTGGGATCAGGGTCAAGTGGTGGAATTGGCTTGAAGAAAAAATATGGACAGCTTTTTTGGTAAGACTATATTGGGAAGATTTCAACAGCAGCTTATGAAAAGCGTTGCAGGACATGGGAAAAGAACTTCAGCTGGGACTTTTGCTGCTACATATGGATCAGCTACCACAAATTTTGAAGCAGCCTCCACTAGGCTATGGCACTGCTCAAAACGTGCACAATAATTTCAAATGTTCTTAAAAGGGTGAAGCCAAATCACAAACCGACGTATGTTATGTTACACAGATCAAAATAGTAATGCAGAGGCTTTGATCATGAGTTTTGTAGCAGAACTACTTTGGCTCCATAAATTAACTTGCACAATTTTATCAAAAGAGTCTGCAAATCATTGGACTGGAGCTATTTTATTGGAAGTGCTTAAAATTTTAACATTTTCCTTCAAAAAATAGCTCCGAATGCTAGGTAAAATCTCTCTTACTGCTTTTCAAACAAGTTCATGTTTTGCCAAGATCTTGCCCAGTTTTGCACTAATTTTAGGTTCATTGAGTTGCCTATGAATAATGTTAGGTGAGAGTTATTGTAAACCTTTTTGGCCTTTGCATAATTCCATCATTGTAAATTTCTGTGAATTTCAAGGTCTGTACGATTGCGTGTACAAGTTGTCGCTTTGCACTGTATAATCGTATAAGTGACCAAAATTTTCACTAGGCATTCAGAAAATGACACCAAATTTCACTTTGGTTATCGATAGTTTGGAGGAGTAGTTCATGCAAATTTAGAGATTCTAGTGGTCATTTTGAGGTAGAAGTTAAAATTGAGCCTAGTTATGAGTGTGCAAATCAAATTGATGATTTTTTTGTTTGCATAGTCTAATACATGCTGCTGTTGTATTGTGATAATTGCATAATCTCGTAGGATAGGCCACAATGATGGTGCATGTTGCATCACAGGCATCAGTACACTAAAAGAAATCATTTCTTGTATCCACTCAAAATAAAGTGTAACTGTGGGCTGCATTTAATTTTACTGAAAAATCTTTTACCACTAATCATGCATTTTAATTGCGATATAAGCTCAAAATGTTTTAATCAGTACAACTTCATTAAGTACATGTACTCAAAATCACACTACTTTATCAAGCTTATTTAACACTTAAGTGTCTTCTGCACTCCCTTTGGTGCACCAAATTCTCCTGCCGAAAAATTAAAAACCACTTGCCCAAAGGATTTGAAGACTTAAGCTACGTGAACAGAGTGGACATCAGCCTGATGGATGAACCCACACACATCTTCAACGTGAATGAAGCCGGTTTCACAATACAAGGGAAGTGCGAATGATTTGTCGCTCAACTATGGGTGAAAAAATGTCTATCATGTGAAGAGTCAGGATAAGATGCAAATTACAGCCTTAGCTGCAATCTCGGCAGCAGGGGTATATATATTCTGCCGCTCATCATTTTACCTGGAACACGCTTTCTTTATGACCCATGGACGGCGCTCCAGAGGATACTTGCCTTGGGAAGTCATCCAGTGATTAGATTAACAGAGATTTTTTATGAATGGATGGGCCAACCATTTTCACCAGTACATTGAAACCCAGTCTATCAAGAAGCCCATCCTTCTACTGATTGATGGCCATACTGCCCATATCAACGTCCACACAGCTGCATTCTGCAACAACGGCATCATTTTATATTGCCTACCACCATCGTCAACCCACATTCTGCAACCGTGCAACGTGGACTTCTTGAGTTTGAAGGCAAAGTGAAAGCAGAGTATGGCCAACTTCCAGGCTGACAACATAGGGGAGCACATCACTAAACAGAATTTCGGGAAGGTTTTTGGCCTGGTATGGGCAAGATATGCCATACCCCACACAGCACAGAACGGGTTCAAGGATACAGGCATATACCCATTCAACCCTCAAGCATACAATTCTGAATTAAAGTTAAACCACCATCTATCTATGCACCCAGATCTCTGGAAACGCCAACAGAAGCTTCAGTCCAACAGAATACAGCAAGACGTTCCAACGGCTGAGGCAGCAATGATGCCAGCTGACGTCATTGATGAGGCAACTACATCACCAGATGAAGATCCAGAAGAAGCTCTTAATGCTGAAGTGGTATCAATACCAGATCGACAAGAAGCTCCAATGGCTCCAAATGATGAGGCAGGTGTTCCAGAGGTTGCAAAATCATCAGCAATGACAGAGGAGGACACCTGGAAGGCTTAACTACACCTAGCGGAAGTGACATGCCTACTACAACAAAAAATCTAGTTCAGGATATGCCTCAACATGCAAGCCAATGTAACTGGTGTATTATTTAGGACCTGGTGCATGAGTTAGTATACACATAGAGTTACGCATGAGTTTGGTGAACGGACCCCTGGTCAGGCAAAATTTTGAGTCTGATAGCTCTACTTTCAAGTGGTACTATGCGTCCACAGATTGTATGAGATTCAGCTAGAAAAGGGTACAAAGTTAGGAAACAGATTGTCATATAGCCATACAGAATGGGGGAAAAAGAAAATGAAAGTAAAATTTGCCATCCAAAAATTGCTCAGTAGGCAATGCAGTTGATAATCTAAGAGTACATACAAAACACCCAGATTTCACTAACTTCACTAAGTCACCAACATCTGATTTCCACCCAGCAAATAACAGGCAAGCTGTTTGACATGCTCAATAGCCAGAACCCACGTGGAAGGGAGCATGCAAACCCTCCTCAGTGACGAAGATGGGAAGAATGGATGGCAGTATTTGATGAAGCTCACTTAAGATTTCTCTGGTCAGAAACTTTGATTCAGTGTACAGACCACAGGATGGAGCTATATATACTGACGAGAGTAAGAGTGACTGGCCGACAGCTTTTTATATTATAAGTGATCACCGTAAACTGCCCTCAATTGTTATGTCAATAATTCGCAATATTCCTTATATTTGTGTCCTGTCTAAGTTTAACATTGTCAGCCTTTATATACATATATTTTGTCGTTCCATTCAGTTCAGTTTTTAACTTTACTATGCATCTGCGGATTGTAAAGATTCAGCAAGAAAATGGTCCCCAGTTAGGACAAAACAGATTTATCATACTTATAGCTAAAAGAGAATGTAAAACAAAAGCACAGGTAAAAATTTTTGCCATCCAAAATAAGTGATGGAGTCGATAGTCCTTAAAGTACCATACAAAACACCCAGATTTACGAACTTCACAAAGTCACCAACATCTGAATTCCATCCACCCAGCAAATAACAGGCAAGCTTTTTACATTCTCACTAGCCAGAACCCACATGGGGGGAGCATGCAAACCTCCTCACTAAAAAGAATGGGAGGAAATGGATGGTAGTGTTTGATGAAGCTCACTTCAGACTTCTCTCTCTTCTCATACTCAGGATCAGAGATGAAAGACGGTCATTACTGGATTTTTTCAATAATCATTGTAAAGACCCCATATGACTGTATATGATGAGGAGCAAGAGTGCCAACAGCATTGGCACAGTAACATATAGGTGGTGCACAAAATCTTGCCGGTTATTCTTTACTCAAATGCACAGAAGTGTGATGTAATAATTTGAATGTACAACAATTCAAAGGCTTGCTCTAACAGTCCTGTTCTGGTTTATTACTGTGTGAAAATGGAATAAGGCCAAATGACTGCATGTGGGTCATGAATGGATCAACCCTTAACCTGGGGTTTAAAATAAAATCACGAGATGGAATCCCCCAATCTCAATTAGCCCATATGCACAGAATATTAGCTTCTTTTCCATTTGTTGCCTGGCCCCTTTGTATTTTAAAGTTGAAGACCAATTTTTTATGGCCTTCTTTATTACGAACATTAATCAAAAGCAGAGTTTTAAATTTAGCACAAGCCTAAAGCCCACCTAGTCTATGTGCCAGGCTAGTAGTTAATGCGGGGGCATATTGTAAAGTCAATGGCAAACACAAAGGAACTAGGCCAAGCTAGTCTTGCAGGTATATAAAGGTATTAAGCACCAAGGCCTGATCAAAGAAAATTTGTTTTGTCTCTAATTTCTTCAGAAATAAAAAAAAAATGATCAACGATCAATCAATCAGTAACTTATACAAGCTATGCATTTTATAAATTATTCATTATTTAAGATGGGGACAGGTTCAAAATAGATTCTCCTCTTAGCCACACATATATCATTGTCAAGATAATGCTGCATTTGTTTGGAGCCATTCCACTTCCTACTTTCTGTGGGAATATGCTGATTATGCACGATGCAGCCATTTCTTTGTTAATTGAAATGATTTTGAAGATGACGTATTGGATTTATGTTTTTTTCTATTCTCCAAGGACGCTTGTTTTTATTTATTTCATCAGTGGGGCATGGGGAAACAAGGCGCTGAGCAACCAAGCTATAGAGGACCTTTAAAATTCATACCACAGGACTTTAAATTTTTTGTGATGTTGATATTTGTTTTATTTCGAATACTCGACTTTGTGCGTGTGTTGTAATTTGTTTCGTACTGCAGACTAAATGCACCCAACAAGCTGACAGATGACAGAAATGCTTCAAACAAAACAATTCAAAAGTAAAACTGAGTGGGCCTATGAATGAACGATAGGTATATAAGAATGTATTGTACCAAAAGAATGGGAGTTCACCCATGCAATCTAAACTGCCAATTTCTTACGTCGAAAGTCTGGAAGCTACTTGCACCAAAAGACCTGAAAGCAATGGGACAGGTATAAGCAGATGTACACCACCAGCGCGCTCTGTACAGGAGCAGGAAACACTATGGTCTGCAAATGAAAAGGCTAACCACATCAGGCAAATGGCTGCAAGTAAAAATAAGTACCATCAAACGAGTACTCTAAAGATGGAAGTACACAGACACTCTACAGAAAAATGCATGGAAAGTAAAAGACGAAAGCCGTGGAATGGTTATAAAGAATTAGAACAGGGAGGAAACGGCATCTAATTTTCTTAAATTGGAAATTGCCTAGCGGTCCAGACAGCTAGAGCCGGTATTGGGTACAAAAAGAAGAAAAGCTGATCAAAGGACATGAGCATCCAGAACAAAGGAAATGCCACGGACTAATAAAGATGTAGATGAGGAAAAACAGGTTGGTTACCTTTACTGATGCGCGAAAAACAAGGGCAGTGGGGTTGAACTGGGAGTCTAGCTGTCATGCAGGTCGACACCTCCTGGAAGAAAGTTTTGTTGTCTGGCGCAGAGCTGATGTCTTGTCCACATCAATGAATTCATGATAACTTCTATCTCCGCCAATCAGAAAGTGAGGGGCAAGACCAATCTTGGACGCTACCATGCCATTTATTATGTCATCATCGTCATGTACACTGTTCCACATCTCAATGTGTAGCTATCAGCAGAAGATACAGCTGGTGCCATGACCAAACAAGAAAGCAAATCCTACAGGTCTGCACTGTAGTCGTATGGCAAATCCGAAAATAAACCATCGCACCTGAGAATATGAACTACATCTCTACAATTAGGCTTTCGCCCCACCGCTGATGGTGCAACCTATCGAAATCCAGTCTGACCAATGCCTAAGACAGAGCCAACAAAATTGAGAAGGGCAATGACTGGATATTCCTGATGCATGAGGAACACAAACAAATAGTGTTTCCGCCAGAAATCACTGAGACAGCTCAGAGACAGATATCACCATTTTCTTACCAAAACAAAGAAAGACAGTATCATCTTAGAGCTGATGGTCCCAAGGAGGATACCTATCTAATGCATATGCAAGAAAGAAGTGGAAATACCTAAGATCTAGTCGGCCGAGGTGAAAGCAGAGGATGGTTCATGGTCAGTATTACTACTTTCCAAAGAAGTAGGAAGCAGAGGTTTCTATAATACATCAGTCAACAAATTTCTGGCATCCTTGGGCATTAAAGAGAAAGGCTATAACCGATACAGCGGCCAAAGTTGCACTCAGACCCAGAAGCTCAAAGACGTTCAGACAGAGGAGCTACAAGCAACTCCAGCACTATGCTCTGAGGGAAGTGGAATGGTTGAGCGCTCACAAATCAGGTTTAACCCACCAAAGTATGTCCAAAGCCCAGAGACCTATCAGAACATGCTAATCTAGACAAAGAGAGACTGCATAAGGTGAATTTCCCTACTAAGTCACCTCACAGAGGGAGATTATATCAGGAGTGCTTATCTTAAATCGGATAAAATTAGGCTCCGAAGATGACAGCACTGGTGTTCTACCAATGAACTATTTCCTCCTTTAGAGTTAGTTAACTAACGACAGTTTCTAACATTGATTGGTACTGAGTTTCCCTTTTATTTAACTCTTGTCATGCTTGTAGAACTTGATTCCTGCTTTTTGTATTATGTTAGTTTAATTGTTAATTCCTTTGGAAAAAATAGTGCATATATATTTTATTTTACCATCGATATCGGTAAAAAAATTATGTCCCTGTAAGTTTCCTATTTTCACAGCACCAGTTATTTTACATGGCTCATTGCAAGCCCGATAAAAAGGACTTTTGCAGTTGATTTTTAAACAAGTGTAAATCCAAATGTCGGAGGCAAAGCAATTTCACTCAATATTTGAATCAAGTGTTTTTGTAAATACTGTTCCATACGAATTAGGAAACATGAAAAATCAAACAATTACCTTCACCCTCAAAAATTCCACGTAATTTACAGAATAGAGCTGAAAATACTGTTGAAAAAGATGTAAAATGACAGTATTTGGAAAAACAGGAAAACACTGTAATAGTTCATACTCCAGTTTTCCAGGCCTATATGATTCAATTTTGAGAATTATTCAACATTATAAACTATTATGAATTTTCAGTTATACAATTAGGTACGATAATTTACAGAGTTTTGCCAAAAAAATCCCATAAAAGATATGTTCCATTTAAATTCACTGTTTGATGTAAAACTATTTGTGAAACAAACTTCAAATTTTTTAATTAAAAAAATAGGGATAGCATACTAGTTAGGGTGTTCATTTCATTGTTTGGGACGTTGATGCTCAGTTAAGGCCAAAATATAGTTTTCTTCTTCTAGTTTCCCTTAGATAAACAACCTCAGAAGACCGGGATATATTTGGCACGAAAGGAGTCTATTTGAGCTAAACCCAAATGGAAAAAATTATGCCGGCCACTTTGAGGAAGCAGCTTTTGTTTATGAGAATGCAAGACCTGGAAGAAAAGTACTTAAGAGGGATGCCATTCCTACCGTTATGGTGCCCGGTAGAGCAACCCATTACTAACCCGGTGAAAGTAATAGAATATTATGATATCAGGGATGCAGATACACAGGACCCTACCATACCAACAAGGGTGAAAAGAAGACATGTAAGACCACAAGATGTTGTGAAGTCGGTTGAGAAGAAGCTAAAAGGCGAACAATAGAAGGCTCGAAGATGACAGCTCAAACAAAATGATCTAAAAGCGGATCTGAAGAAACCAAACAGAAGATATGTTAACAGAAGATGCTTTGCTGTCGCTACTGCCAGGTTCCGAGACATTCCTTGATTCATGATAAAGATGAGCTCGACAATGAAGGGGAAATTGTCATCAAGGGGCACAATACAGCAACCCTCAAGAGATTTGCCTTAAAGTGGCACTGGCACATTTTCACAAAATATGAAATTTCTTAAATTGCTCTCAAATGATAGTCTAGGCCATTGGAAAGACACAGAGATTATATTTTACACATAAAAATAACACATACCCCAAAACAGAAGGGACATTGATATGACGATAAAGATAGCCAGTAATTTGTGGCCAACTTTTAAGGTTTTCCATTAACTTGAATCAAAAAAATGTGGAATTACATGAGTATTTTGACTCTTCTCCACGGATATTAAAACCACAAAGTTATAGGACCGGTCAAACAGGTGCATAGCGTGGGAAACATGCAAACGGTGTGCGTTTTCTTTTAAACACCATTTCTGTCTTGATGAATTTCGCGTCCGCCGGCCGAAATTTACAAAATCGTTCCGTTTACATTATAAGGAAGCTGATTTTTCTTAATCATTCGGGCGGAGGGCATTTTGTTATAAAAGCTTAAACCATGCAAAAATAGGGTGTTTTGAAAAATCTTGAGGGCGCACTATTTTTTCAAATGTGCAAGTGTCTCTTAAGTCGAACATTTTTCATTTGCCATCAGCATATGGATGAAGGATTCCATCGGCCAGGAAGCAAGGCACAGAGATTGGAGATCAGGGGTAGAGTGTGAAGCCGGGTATGTGATATTCAGTTCTATATAGCCATCGTTTGTCATATGCGCAATTATCCAGTTGACCGTTTAGTTGTTAGGTTGGCCATGATTTGTTGGCCTGTCAAAGTTGTATTGTGTCATGCATGTCAGTTTAAAATCAATTTTGGTAACCCGCTATATGCCCTCCTTCTACCTTCTCTCATCTACTTAAACCGTTTATGTACTAATCTTTTTCTTAACAGATATCCCTCCAACGCTTTGAAGGACAATGGCTGACATATCAAAATTCCGAGCAAGGAGCCTATATTTGCACTTCTCATGGTGATGCTATGGACTATAGGAAACATGTGTGTTAGGGAGGTTAGGGGAAAGGAAGTGTAGATAGACCATGGGGCCAAGGGAGGAAGAGGCTCGGATACGGACCAAGGTGGTGTACACCCGAAGTTACATATTACTTCCAAAATAATTGTTAAAAAAACACAGTTCTATGGTGTGCACTTTTTCTTGAAAATCAATTAAATGTCATCTCAATTTTGCCTGAATATAAGTGATCAAACGGATGTACACCATTTGATTCATTGACTTCCAGCAAGTGGAAATATTGATAAGTAAATCCGCTCGGTATGCGGAAAGACCAAGCACTTCGTATTCCTTTTTGAACTGCAGAGCCATTGTTAGTTCAATGCAGCTGAAAAGATTTGAGGGGTTATTATGGAAGCCCTGTGATTTAGATAAGCATTTTTTTTATAAGTGGAAACATTATCTGTATCCTCTTCATGAATAAATAAGCATTGAGATCTAGGCCTCCTACTGTGGTTCAATTAACTTTTAAACCATATATTTCATCATTAATTATAAAATACAGGAACCGCTTGTGGCGTCTGCCATCGCGGTTGTTGAATGATAGGCCTAACATCACATTTGACCTTGACTGTGACCTGGACTTCATAAACAAAATGAGGTTTTGCATGTAAACTCCATAAACCAAGTTTAAGTTTGGTTCCAATTGAACTTCAAACTTTTCACAATTGAGGTCCATTTTACATTGTCAGCCTATTTTACAACTTCACCTACATGGACCTTGACCCTTGGTGTGTGACTTGGCCCATCAACAAATGGGGGATGCCATGTGCACCGTAACCCAAGTTTGTTTAAATCCATCAAGTATGTGGTATGACAGGAAATGTAACCCTTTTTCATAACACAGACATAACAACAAAACAGGACCTCAACAACAGACTACTGGGGACAAAGTGATCCCTCTGTATCTTCCGCACTTAGGGCAGGCAACACTAAAAAGGAAACTAAGATTGAAAAAAAGTAATGAACGAAAAGTGCTATTTGTGCAGACAGAACCAACCTGTAATTGTCGCATAACCTCATCGGAGTTTCTGTAATCTGACACACTTTTTTTCTGACAGCTTATGGAATTCTGAAACCGTAACGGAATAAAAATGTGCTTTATTCTGTGAAAGGTTTCCAAATCCATAAGTGTTATGTGAGAAAAAAGGTGTCAGGTGGGGTAAACGTTATGGAAACTCCCATCATTTCTATTTCAATTGCCACAGTGAAATCATTGACCATCAGGAGGAAATTAATTGGCATACTTTAGAAAACGTGAAAAAGTAGTTAAGTTATTCGCTTTGTGTTAAAACCCCTCTTTTTGTGTGTGAATTTTTTTTGTAAAACTAACACATTTTGTACATACTTTGGCAAATGAAAAAAAAAATTGATATTAGATAAAGGTATTCGCTTGATCCAGTGTGTCTATATGCATATAGTGTTAATCATCTCATTAATTAACCCAAGGTACTCTGTCATTCCCAATGTCAGAGTTACAAAACAAAACGCAATTAATTAAAACTTGCAAAATCCCTGGTATAGGGCTATAGTTGGTGGATTAATTCTCAAACAGAATGGAACATATGCCAGCATGCACAAAGCAGGAGGAATGTGCACGTGGTACCATGATGTGTACTTCGTCAAATTTTGATATTTTTAGTTATGATCCAATCAGAGCATGTGCAAAAATATGCATAACAATAATGACACAGTGCATGGCATACTTGCATCCATCATTACCAGGTTTCATCAAATTTGGATATTGGGATCTGGCAGAAATTCACCTTTTTAGTAATAGCCATTCCAAGCAAATAACCAATGAGCTCATTAATAACCACAAACACAAACAAACAAACACCAAAAATAAAAAAAATAGATTTTTTTAAAACTTTGTCAGATGACAGGCCATTGGCCCAAACCTACTGAAACAACAGTTAAAAATTCAGCAGATGTCTGTTGTCATGGCAACAGTCAATTGCTGTTATGGTGCCCCCGTCACCAGAATAGCCCCAATGACACTTTTCATAGTGAAAAATATGCAAAATTCAATTCACTGGTAAAGACAGACTATGAAACATTTTTTTGTGCAGATGATGAAATGATATCTAGATAATGTACTTTTATCTAGAGAAAAAAATTCTTGGGGCTATCAGCCGTTTCGGGGTCGGTGACCTCAAAGTTTCCAAAATTTGCACCCCCTAAAACAACTTTACACATTTACGTATAGCTAGACCAAAGTACATATGAAAAATCCTTGTATTTGCTAAAGAATATTTGCAAGAATGTTGAACTAATTCACTGTTTTGCTTCACCATAATGCTGTGTTTTTACACTATATGACGTCATGTGGACTACTAGTCCTTTTTGGGGGATAACTGCTGTTGCTATAGTCACCCTTTAAGCTCCAAATTCGTACTAAATCATGCTTTTCTGGTGTGATGACCTCCTAGAGGCATATATTAAATGGCAGACATGAATCATCTCAGATGAGACAAAGTAGAGACTGGTGCTCATACATGCATGGCGGCACCAGGTAAAAATCATAGCAAGGGCAAAACATCATGGGGAGGCACTGGGCGAAACATTACAAGATAAACTCATATAGGTTAAAAAAAACCCTAATTTTTACACAATTTATTGCTTAAAACCCCTGTTTTTTTTCCTGAATTTTGGAACTCTCGGCCCCTGTCACCCCCCTGGTGCCGTCCCTGATACATGAGGGACATTTGTAGTCAACACATGGTTAAGAATTGGCCTCAATTAGATGGCTTTGATGCCAATGGGCAACCATCATAGTAGAGATTGAGGAATCATATTTCTTTTCATAGAAAAACCACCTGGCGAAATTTTCGGCCAAGAAGATGGGCATTTGGTGCGGGAGAGCGGTAGATGTATTCTGCAAATTGTACGGCATCGAAATAGTCGAACATTGGAACTGCCTATATCACAATGGCTGCTACCAGGAAACATGTGATGAGCGACACCTGGGGAACTTACAATCATGTTAATCAGTTTGAAAGTCGTTGTATATCAGCAGAACTTTGTGACCCCTTTGAACCCTGGATCCATACAAAGACAATTGAAGAACCGTGGGAATTATCCAAGAAGAAGATAAGGCGGCAACCTGGCACTTCAAGGGATTATTTTGCCATCATAGACGAGTTTATGTGAAGGAACACTAGACCTAACAAATTCAGAGTGATGATAAATGTGTATAGACATCCCGTGGTACTAAACTTATGCTCATTTCACATGGACTCCATTTTATTTGATTGATTGGATTGATGCTCAATTGACGCTACTCTGGCCAAAGATATTATATTCTAATCTAAACCTGTTATGTTTGGTTTTTGTATTCATTGACTAGAGTTTGGTTACTCACTGAATTGTGCATTTCGTAGGCAAAAATGTTAACTCACACATAGAGTGTACACTGACTTCCCATTGGTTTTGTGATATCATAATATCATTATGAGTGTGCTTGAGAAAGCATAAGTGGAGATCGTGTGGTGACCACTGCCAGACATGACCTGTGACCAAACTGTGTACACATTATAATAATAATAATATGCTTAGAAAGCGCATTCGTTCAAAAGTGACCCCAATGCGCTGAACAGAATCATATCTTAACTACACATAATAAATAATACAAAAACAAAAAATGCACTATGAACACCAAATGACTACTGAACAGATGTGTTTTTTAGGCACCTGAATTCAATCAGAGGCTTAGCATTCTGATAGGTGATGGTAAGTGTTCAATAGCTCAGGAGCTGAATGGAGAAGCTCTTTGTCCGTAAGTCACTGTTTTTACACGTTTGCGCTTAAAGTGATTGCCATTATTGGAACTCAGGTGCGAGATGGTTTCTTAACTGTAATGAGTTCAGATAATTTTGGTTGTCCGGTTGTTCAGAGATTATATGTGAGAATCATGAGTTTGTAAATCATAACATATAAGGGTTGGGTCAGCCATTCAGTATGACCAAGTTGGTGATTATAGCAATTGATATGTGGCATGAGACGATTAATAAATAAATAATAATAATCACGACATTTATATAGTGCTTTTCCACAGGGATTACAAAGCGCTGTTGCCTAGTATTACGATGCCTTCAGGAAATCGTCACAATCATTCGCTTCAACCTAGGCCGGCAGCCGGCCAAGCGCACATGCCTATCCGCACTTAGATTGTAATAGCCCCATAACAGCTCCTATCCGAATATCGCTTGGGTGGGCGAAGCAGTGGGTAAAGTGCTTGCCAAGTTCACAACACATTGGCCACAGCGGGGCTCGAACCCACAACCTTTGGATCATGAGTCGGCGTCATATCCACTGGACCACATGGCCCTAAAGAAGTCCAGTTATCGGCCCAGTGACTTGACCAAATCAGTGAAGACCCCATATGGGCCTTTGGGTTAGCGGTTCTTCTGACAAAGTCTAGTGATTATAGCAATTGATTTATGGCAGAAACAAAAAAATTAGGGAGAGCGACTGACCGTAATGACCCTACGTGACCTTTGAACCCAATCTGTGTCACCCTGTGTGAGACCTCGGATAGGGGGTTCTTCTGACAAAAGTAGCGTTAAGATCAAGCCAAGTCACTCACTAGTTCACACATAAGGAAACGAGAAAGGGTCCAGTCATGTCTATATGTCTAATGGCTATGGGGCAAGGGTACCATATGTGATGCGTTTCTTTCTTCTTTATGTGCGAAATCTAAAAGGTCGCTATAAGACATGCACACGCATGTTATCAAATGCACTTATTTTATGACAGAAACGGTTCTCTTAACATGTTCTACAAGTCAGAATTCATCTAGCAACACTTCTAAAAAGGTGAATGGTTGAAGATGCATACAAAAGAGTTGGCGCCAAAATAATTGCAAGGAGAAACCCCATTTTCTGCAATCAGAAACAAGAACATCCAGGACATTCATGTAGAAAGAATGATGATTTAATCAAGTTTGGTGATCGCAATGCCCGAATACAAGGACAACTTTCTTCCACATCACCTCAAAACAATGGAAAATCAGCAAACTTACAAAACAACTGAAGGACTACTAATTTATTTGGTCTCCTCCAGCACATGGTGTTAGCCAAAATATGTTGCAAGGAGAACCCACTTTCGGCAATCAAGAACATCCAAAAGGCATTCATGGTAGATTGAAAGATTTAATCAAGTTGGCTGATTAACATGCAAGAATACAAGCAACTTTATTCCACAACTCAAATCAATGGACAATCAGCAGACTAACAAACAACCAAAGACTACTAAGCTATCATATTTGTTCTCCTCCAGCGAACATTATGCCTTGTGGTTTGTAATGTTGTTGTTTTTTAATGTCAAATACATATTAGGGCCTTAACAGAAGAAATAAAAATAGTGTAGTACCGACTACAATCTGGCCAAAATGTGTTGGAACATTACTGCTCTTTTGGCTTTACTTTTTGCTATTTTTAATGAGATAGCTGTGAATTTTGGCCAATTTGGCGGGGGAGGCATGAAGCTCGCCCTACCCATATATCCCCCTTTTCCCCACCAATCAACAGTCAGCAGACGGTGAAATTTATAAACTTGATTTTATTATCACCACATTGATAAGCTGGCGCTGCCATTAGAGCGTAGACAGTCACCTGGAATGTGACCTCCATCACAGTGGGTGTTCTTCAGGTACAATAGACCATTGCACGATCCCCGAAATGCATACTCATTCGGTGCCCATTTCCATCCGGAACTTGTACCAGAGGTCATGTTTACAAAAAATTTGTTCGTTCGCGTCACCAAACAGTGCCTAAATTACAATACAAGTACCTTTTCATGTGAAGTTTAATTCTTAAAAAAATGTAGAAGAAATCTATGGAACAAAACCAGCGAGGCACTGGTGTTGAAATTCACGACAAAACGTGATATTTTCTATCGTACGGGCCCTACAATTGTCACCTGACGGACGTTACACAAACTATAGTGAAACGTCACAGGATAGGGTAAGTTTTCTGGTATTTTTGTTACGCCCCTAACCCGTATGTGTTTAAAAGTCCAACTTGAGGCTGGTAAAAGTTCCCGCATGGAAATGGGCACCGAATGCAGATGCATTTCGGGGATCGTGCAAATGGTCTATTGAATGTAAAGGCCGCACAGTAGAGTATCTACTGGAGGGGGCCCATGCACCACTCCACAGGGATCTACCAAACCAACTTTTTCGCTTCCTCTGATGGTCCTATTACATTTGAGATGTTAACAAAAAACCATTTATGGGCCACTTTGGCGAAATTCAACGATGCATCCAAAATGGCTGCCAAGCTGGGTAAAAATCATAGAAAAATGAGCTGAAAAAAAAGTGTGTCAAATTGGAAAGTATCATGATCATTATAAAAGCAACATTCCCACACAAAATCACAGAGTTAGCTCTGGCACATGGTCACCAATATTGCTCATTTTCACCAAACAAAAAGTATTCCTGTTACTATTAATTACATGTAGCAAATCTTTAAATTTGACTGTATAATCTGTATTTACATCTTTTTTTAGTTCACTAAACCCTCTCTATCGCTGTCCAAAAGGGTATTCCAGATTACTCAGGTTCTTTTGGAGTTTAAGGGTCATCAGGGTAATTACTTTTCAATATGCCCTGTCTAGGTTTTGGAATGGATGGTTTATGGGTTTTTTGCCAGTCATTTAACAGTGCGCAAACCGGTTAAAACTGAACCCATATAATTGAAGGAGAGCACTTTTTGGCAACCTAAGGGAAACCAGAAATTTGCATCCCAAGGTAAAAAGACGCACTATTTTCAAAACTAGTGTGAACCCTGACCCAGGGGCTAGGCAACTACATAGCAAAAAGGAGCCATAATCTGTTGCAAGGTCTAACACACCAGGCAATCTAGGCCAAGTAGACAAAAAACTATGGAGGAAAACTTTCATGAGGTTCGCAAAGTCCCATGCTGGTGCTGGCTGAGCCGGTCTTACTGGTATCTTAGAGAACTATGGGCTTATCAATGCGGGATTTGCATACATCGAGCAGAGTAAGTACTACCAGGCCACAATGGATATGTGTGGATATGTTCATGGGAAGTGACAACGCCGCCTGGCAAGCATCGTGATCACGACACAGCTGAAATCAAGAGAGGCGAATTGGCCATCCAGCATACTATGAAGGCTATTGAGGGGTTTCTAAACCCATTTGATGTGGTAGACAAAAGAAACATTTGTAGTGATTCTCGGGAAAATCCGGTCTCCGCAATATCGAGAGTGATGTTGTACTGCCTGAAGCCTGGCAGACAGACGGAAAAGACACAGTTTGTGAAAGTAGAGGCTCTTAAATGCTGGGGTGGGATCAGGAAGATTCTTGACCCATTGAAGAGTTCAAGGAGAGAACCCGTAAAGAATATATTAAACAATATACACTATAAAATAAATTATTGACAATGTCGCGTGGTTTCATAGAAAAACAGAATTATATTAACCATAACATGGAAATTAAAACCATATACAATCTGGCGAAAGAATTTAGGTTGGAACACCTAAAACAATTGTATTAAATGCTTGCCGTGATCACATCGTGTCCCTAACCCACACGTCACAGTTCAACAAGGCGAACTCGGATTTACGCGATTGCGTAAAATAGGTCCCCGCAGAATGTCGCGATCACTACAACATGTGATATGCAACTACAACCCCACCCCCTCCCCAATAAAAAAAATCACCCAGACAAAACACCTATCCCCAACACCCAGCAAAAACCCAACCAGAAACAACACCCTGCAAAACCCCACCCCCTCAACAACACCCCGCAAACACCCCACCCCCAACACCCCACAACTCTCCAACACCCCACCCCAACACTCTGTAAACACCCCACCCCACCACTCCTTAACAACCCCCCTCAAACCCCAACCCCCACCCCTTTTTTTAACCCTAACACCCAACCCAACCCCAATACCAGTAAATCGCCTCACAAAACACCCGCAACACGCCCAGATCACCCACAACATCCGCAACACACTACCCCTCCCCAACACCCTCACCCCTCCCACAACACTCCCACCCCTCCCCAAACACTTTTACCCCCTCCCAAGCACCCGGCAACCACCCCCTCCCTAACACCATTGCAACACCCCACCCCCTCCCCAACACACTGCCAACCAAAACCACCCCCGCGCACCAAAACCCTGCCACACCCCAACCCCCTCCCCAACCCCCGCAATCCCAACCCCCTCCCAAACACCCCACCCCCTCCAATATGACATAGTAGTCTCAGGTAGCGACGAGGAATTTGGCCTATCCGACGTACCGTTCCGAGATACAGCAATTACGGCAATAAATTAGCTCATTTGCATAGATAAGCCGCTGCCGTAATATCACATACTTTAAAATTGCAAAGAAGATGTAACCCATAATAGGGTTTAATTCAGCGCAGAATTTTGAGTATCCCATGCACAGTGTCAAAAATATAGCAATTACGCTTAATTTTTGCAATATAATTAGCTCATTTGCATCTCAATTTGCCCCAACATACGCCCAAAATTAATCAGGTCGAGAACTATTCACGCCCGTTCTTTAGGAAAAATGGCAAATTGTGTTAAATTTGCCGTCCAAAATTTGCTTCTTGGTATAGCTATGGGTCCCCTTTTTGGCAAAAATTGGTATAGATATGGGTTCCTACTTCCAGACTCTCGGAGGTTACGTCCCTACCCAAACCAAACTTGGGTACCCCCCCCCCCCCCGGGCATAAACACCCACCCGGGGCAAGATGTAAACCATGTCTTCTGTAAAACAGAAGTGGGCCTCTTCAATAGCAGGGTTTGAACCTCTTTTGTGAACAACCTGTGGCATGGCAACCGTGCAACAAAAAACCTTTCATCGTGGCCAGTCAAGGTATGAGCTCTGACCAAGGGCTCAAAGGCCTCTGAGGCAGGTGTTGAGCAGTAGGGGAGGGACCCATTGTGGAACCAACCACATTACCCGGATGCCCTCGCAAAACATTAGAGGGGCACACTCAAAGAAACTGTCTTACCATCTCTGAAGCGCATGGTGGACAGCGGCCAAGGGCAGTTCTAAACACCTGGGTGTTGTCAGTGGATTAACCTACTGGTACGAGCACCACATGGCTGATGCAGACAGTCCATGTCGAGGATAGAAACTACTGCTGCCAGCTTGGTCACATAGGCGCCACGAGCAACACCAGATAATGTTTTTGACTGGGACACCTCAAGTACCCTCGGGTCATAGCCACGGGCTGAAATGCGAACCTATTTGTTTGACAATCCGCCGTCAGTGGTACCGCCCGGATGGCTTTTCGTCCACCTCCCATGTAACGTATTTGGAAGTTAGTTATTCAATCGAGACGCGAACAGATCCACATGCGGATGAGGAACCCCCGGACATTGGGGGTCATATGAGGGAAACTAGAACATGGTCCAATCCTATGAGGTGCTGCACCTGCGAGTTGATGCCCCATTTCTTGCCCATAGCAGCAAGTGGAGCGTTTTCCCAACAGAGCTCCATCTCCTTGTCCGCCCCGTTCAGGTAGGATAACTGTTCGGTTGTCGCAACGGACTAAGGGTTTGGCTATGAATATGGTGTCACAGTTCACGAAGTGCCAGAATCACTCTCCAAAGTTCCAGTACGTTGGTCTGGGGGTCATTGGTTGTGCCACCTCCTGACATTATCAGTCTGAAAATATGCCCCACCCGAGCTTGGACGCATCTGGGAGGGTGCCTAATGGGAAAGTTGGGGCAGATGCATCCGCCATCGAGAGTCTAAAATGATCTTTGGAAGAACCGAGATTTGGAGAGTATAAGGATGAACCAATGAGGCAGGTAGACTGAGAAGGTAAATTGAATTCGCCTCAGAGTGAAGCCACACAAGGTAACAAGCCACACAGCAGCTAGGCCACCAGTCTCCAAAACCCAAGCACAACTGTGACGGTGTTGGACTTTGGCTATGGATCATCTCTGCACACTGGGTCAACCTGGCACTAGGTACGTGGGGGGTACCCTCCCTGTACTACAGTCTGTGACACCTCCCAGAAAATATGGGTGCTGGGAAGTGTCCAAATGCGGATTTGCCATAGTCGATAACAAATCTGAAAAGCTCCATCAAACGGCAAAAAAAACTTTCCGGACTTCCATCTGAGGATTCTCGTAACTGTAAATGTTTATTGTACAAGTTACTACGCTTTGGAGGATATGGTACAAATTTGTGCAATTTTACCTATTTTTGGCACCATTTGGAATTTTTAGATAGAGCAAAAAATTCAAATACTAGAAAAAATGCCAATAAGATCCGTCAACGAATCTAATGTCACCAATTTATGTTGAAATTAAATACCTCATTTTTTTAATTTTGCCTATTTTGGTGCCATTTGGGTGCCATCTGGATTTGTATTTGGTAAAAAATTCCAAATACTAGACATTTAATGCCATGATTAGGAAGCTATATTCCAAACATTAGTTTTAATGACATTTTATTACTTGTTTTGTTATTAAATACCCGATTTGCTTTAATTTGCCTATTGGCTGCCCATTTTGGGCGCCATTTGGAATTTTTTGAGACATGGCAAAAAAACGTCAAATACTAGATTTAAATGCAATAACCAAGTAGCTATATC
>JAMKCH010000533.1:75000-95829 GCA_023653785.1 Ophioderma brevispina | reverse complement strand
TCCCATCAGATTTAAGCTAGCTCACAAGGTTTAATAGCTCCCATTAAGCTTTTCCAACAAGGTTAAATCGTTGGAAGGAGGGCAGGGCTTCGATTTATGAGGGAAATTAACGGGGTAAAATAATGGGATGAATTTAGGGAAAGAATTTAGTATTCTGCCACAGGCTACGAATTCGGCAACGTTAACTGAATAAACCGCATGTTAAAGGTGCCGAATTTTACTAAATTCAGAATACTAAATTCAGAATACTAAATTCATCCCGAATTTTGTATTCTGCCACCACTTAAAATTCGGCACCTTTAACATGCGGTTTATTCCATTAAAGTTGCCAAATTCGTACTTGTGGCAGAATACTAAATTCTTTCCAAAATGACAAGGTGATTTTTGAAAAGTGCTAAAAACATTGATTTTCGGCAAGATTTTTGTCTCAAAAACCACTAATCGTACTAACCTGTATCGACGTAGCTATAAGTATAAAACCGTTACTAGAAAACGAGGTTAAATTGTTGGAAGGAGGGCAGGGCTTCGATTTATGTGGGAAATTACGGCAGGACGGGGTAAAACTGACACATGGTTGCGAAAGAAATGGCCGCCATTGCGAGAATCATGGAACCAAACTCCCGAGAAAAGTGAGCGCTCATCGGTTAATTTTTTTTAAGGATTTTCCATCGCGGTCTCTGATTGGATAAAAGTCCGAGAAGCCCTACGTGGGATTAGAGATGACTATCGGAATAGCGGGGGAACGTACGAAGTTGTTTTTGTCGAGCGTAATGGAACTGCGTAAAGTTGGCGTGGACTAGCATATCAAGGATCGCAGTACAATAAACGGGATACGCACTGCATACCCCGGGGTGGGTACTCGACCCAAAAATTGGGTACAGGTGTGCGTCCGCCAGGTAAAAAAAATCGACCCATGTTTATAGTGACCAAATTGTACAAAAATATGACCCATTTATATAGTTGGTTCTGAAATTTCGACCCACTTCCATAGTTGGCTTTGAAATTTTGCACCATTTTCATAGTGATCTTAGCAAAATCGGCCCATTTTCATAGTAACTTTTCCCGAAAATCAGAAAAATCAACTGTTTTCATTGTGATTTACCGAAACTCAGAAAAATTGACCCATTTTCATAGTAAATTGCGACCACAAATTGAAAAAATGGACCCATTTATATAGTAGCAATGACCTAAAAAAATGACCCATCAATATAGTAGCATGGTGGGAAAATAGTAAGGGGAGAAAATGTGACCATATCGGCGGCACATATGTACCTACCCTTTTCCACTGAGTAACCCCCCGGGCTGCATACGCATTTGATTTGGACGCCTCACATTTGCCCATCCAAAACCCAGAATGCATCAAAGGGAGGGAGAGTTGAAGCTCGGTAACAGCCACTCCCGACAGCGGCTGCTAGCTCCAATGCTGATGTTCGTTGAAAGTGCACCAAAAAGCAAGTAAAATTACTTTTTTGAGCAAATTAAGTTTCAGAAATAGATGATTTGGATCCAAAAAATACTTAAGGGAGCTATTTAACCTTGATGCTAAAAATTAAACTTGATGCTCAACTATACCCTATATATGATCGTGGACCCCAAGTACAGGATCGCCAGCTTTTTTAGTAATTTCGAGGCTGCTCATAGACATCATATGATCATTTCATGATTTAGGATGCCGATGCATGTTTAGGCTGCACAAAACTAGTTTGTTTCGGGTCGTGCGACCGAAAACCCCCGACTTGAGTAAGAAAATCAAATGATTGGATGTAAATGAGTGACTTGAGATGAACCGCCAATCAAAAACACCGATACAACATTCAGCAACAGTCATGTTCTTCGGCGCGGCGCGGTGTGGCGCAAGTGGCTGATTTTATGGATGGGTTTTATCCCTGGTGAGGTTGGCGATTTTGGGGATTGTTTTCGGCAACGATTTTGAATTCAGTATACGTTAATTGTTTTTGTTCTATTATTTAAAGGTGCTTGTTCCGATTTATGTGTATTGTGTTTTCTATTTGATAGGAGCCTGGCACTTGCACATACACCCCATCAAGTACCGTGGGAAACAAACTTGCGGTTTTGATGGTAGACGCGATAATGCATGTTGCAAAGCCCTATTCAATACTGTACCACTAAAAGGCAGTTTTTTTGTTTATCTCTAAAAGGCAGTTTTTTTGTTTATCTTGGAAATGGATTTGAGGGCTCACAATTTAGACGACAATCTGATATCAAATTCGATACGACTTCCGGGTAAACGGGGGTGGGGGGGGTCCAAAGACGATCGGAACATGCACCTTTTAATAAAATTTATGTGAATGGCCATGTAAACTTGTTAATATTCGTTTGTCGACTACCTGGTAGTGGTCACGCATGCTGGTCTGACATGATGGTGCAAATGTTGCTAATTTTCTGTCAATGACTCTCACAGCTCATGTACTTCGAGCGACTATTGTTTCCTGGAACGTTAAGGCAACAGTCCCACTACCTCCCAATAAGCAAAATATAGACAGGTATCGGGATAGAATCCTATTGCTCCGAACAGTTCCGGGATAGTTTTCACATGCAGATTTTTTGTCCATATATGGTCCCATTGTGATGGCTCTGGGCTCTGGGATAGTACGGCACAGTCTCTGCTATTCTCCGGGTAGCTAGTATCGGATACTATCCCGAAACCTGCTATCCCCGCTACTATCCCCGCTACTAGCTAGGTATCCGTACTATCCGCGACGACTAGTATCTGATACTATACCGCTACTAGTACTATCCGACGTGGCGTAACCGCGGGGGGGGCAGGGGGCCAGACTGCCCCCCCGGACAACTAAATGGGGACGGAGAAACCCAAAAAATGGGACGAGAAGAAGAAGAAGGGAGAGAAGGGGGAAAAATATGGGTCTCCCCGGCGAGCGAAGCGGCGCCAGGAAAAAAAAATGGGGATGGGGAAGTGGAGGAAACTTCTTGAGTCTTGGCCACCACGGTAGGGCTTAGGTTCTGGTTAAGCGCCTGGGATCCGATACTATTCCCGTATAGTATCCGTGATTAATACGTCATTCATATATTCTTGTTCATTGATTGGTTAAACGTGGACCACATGATCAAATAACAACATACCGTTCTGCAGAAAAAGACTATTACGGCTCTCAAAAGAACTATTACGGCTCTCAAAAGAAACATTTACGGCTTCAAAATAAAGACTATTTACGGCTTCCACTTTTAGCACAATGTCAGCCCTTTGTAGCAGATCATCCAAACAAATTGTCATATGGATACACGCGAAAAAGGCAGTGAGTGACGGTACGGCTACAAATCAGCCAAAAAGAGTCCAGCGTTTAAAAGTGATCAAGAATGACATGAAAGGTGTGAACACTTTAAAAGCAGAGTAAGAACAGCCTGTCCATGTTGGATGGGGTCTGTTAGCTTGTACGTAGGGTGACACAACATGCAATATTGCTGCCGGCATGGGTCATGCTGGTAGGCTAGGGTAGGCTATTAGGTAGCGAGGGCTAGGCTAAAATCTCAATTTTACCTAGTGTTTTATAAAATCTGTTAACCAATCAATGAACATGATATAGGAATGA
Organism: Ophioderma brevispina; assembly: GCA_023653785.1. Lineage (NCBI taxonomy): Eukaryota > Metazoa > Echinodermata > Ophiuroidea > Amphilepidida > Ophiodermatidae > Ophioderma > Ophioderma brevispina. The sequence goes on along the minus strand of JAMKCH010000533.1, from coordinate 92,260 downwards.
TTATGATAAAACAAATATATAATGCCTTTATTCGAGCCTCTTGTTCAAACTATGGACCCTCGGTGACTGCACTAGTGGCTATTTTGCTTCGGGGCTGTCCCCCTCAGCAACATAGCCCACTATTGCAGTCACCATCGGGTCCATAGCTGTTAACAAGAGTCTATCATGTCAGTATATATTTGATATATCCACTAATAGGATCCGATACTATCCCGATAGCACTTGTTCCAGTGGTTCTTTGTCAGTTTCCCGCCAAAATGCCCCAGAAGGGCGGCCATTTTTGTTTCTCTTAGTTGAAATTTTCCTTCTGTTATTTAGACACCTCTAAAGAGGATACAGTAGTTGCAGTTTTCATACATTTAAGTTCATCACTTCACAATGACACTACATCCATGGAAATCCATGAAGTAGTATTGCATGTCGCTTAAAACACACAGGGGGGGGGGGGGGGGGGGTGGTGGTGTTTTCCTCTGGGAGTAGTTTGGATCTTTTTTTTTCGATTTGTTTTTGGGTTCTGTTTATGCTATATATGTTTTTGTTTGTGTTCTTCTTTTTTTTTTTTTTTTTTTTTTTTTTTTTTTTTTTTGTTTGTTTTTCTTTTTTTTTTTTTTAACTTTTTTTTACGTTTTTTGAACGTTGTGTCCCCCTCCCCCCCTTCTCCTTCTGGTGTGGGGTTGTTTTTTTTTTCCTGTTTGTTTGGTGTGTGTGGGGGGTGCGGTTTTGCGCTTGTGAGGTTGTTGTTTGGTTCTTTTTTTGGGTTGGGGGGGGGATTGTGTGTTTGTTTTTGTTTTGTGACGGTTTTTTTACGGGGTGTTAGGGGTGTTGACAGTTTTTTGTTGGGGGGGGGGAATTCAAAACTATTCAAACAGGTAAGGGCCTATACATGCCTTGCTTCAAAATATAGCCAACTGCAAAAGTTATTATAACCTGCATGCAATCAATTTTGATCAACCAATGAGCCTACATGTATAATTATCTGGCCTGCACTATATGGTGGCCAGTGCGAACCTTTAGTTGAACATTTATGGGTTTCTTTTTGTGTGGCACAACTAACTGTTCATATATTAAAAGCATCCATGCAGAGAAGCCCTCACGCACAGATATACAGCTAGCATGTCCCCCATACATAATTCATGTAGAAGATTAACATCCAAGGGATGGTGAATTCAGATAACTGTGGGCAGTCACTGCATGCATGGGTATTCCACAGACCTGCAGCAGACTACTAGTGGTACATGGCAGATTTGTACTAGCTCTGAATTCGGTTGTAGTTTGAACTTGGTATATCATTTTACAGGAAGTAAGAGATGACCAATCAGATTCCTGTTCAGCTCTTCTGGATACTCTTCAGAAGCCAAGTAGCCGATGTATCCCCTGGTAGGATCATGTGAATATGCCTAATTAGCATTTGAGTGTGTTACTCTTGCAGATTTAGTATCTGAAAGATCACCCACTATCGATATATCTTCAGATAGGTATCGAAGGTATCCTCTAGTCGGTACCTTCAGTACTAGTGGATACCACATGGAACAGTTATACCTAGCATTTCTTGTGGCTACACTCAGATACCTATTATCGATAGTATCCATTAGCGGGTAGCTAATGGAATATATCTCCGATAATACCCGCTAGTTGTATCCTGTGGGTATCCTTCAGATATTACAGCAAAATATAGTGCGGAGACTATCCCGAATAGTTCCGGGAACTGTGCCGATACTTTAGTGGTCACATCATAAGACCATGCCCGGAATGAAAGTTTTAGATAATTTGCGTCCATCCGCCCACATGCTGCCAAAATCAGTTTCAAATCATCAAAAGCTGTAAAAGGGTACAATTATGCAATAACATAAAGATACTGCAGCAACTCTGATGACCATGATGTCATTCTATCCCTGGCCTTGTGTGATGTGATTCTTTTCAGCGCTGGAACACCTGTGAACTCGCAAGTCACCAATAAAAACATGAATATGAAATAAAGCGTCATGCCATTTGAAAATGTCTGGACACAAATCAAAACTTTCATTCTAAAACTTTTCTGAAAACTACTTCTTACAATACCTACACATAAAGATGCTTAGCCGAAAAACAACAATCATGAGTATGTACCAGTGTACCTGTATGCAACTTTTGTAATATTTTCACCACCATTATATTTCAGTACCAAAGGTCAAAGTTGTTTATTCCCAGGTCATAATTTAGTGGATTATACCATTTCATAACTGGTAGGGCAATTGCATTATAGCATAGTACAAGTTGTTTGATGTAATGATATGGTGTTTGTTGTCCCTCTCAGCTAGTCGCCCAGGGCTGTATGCAAATTGTTCTTGTTTTCCCTGTGATTTCCGATGTCATGCTATTTCAATCTCTTCCCCCGTTACTGTATGAAATGCACAAAAGCAACTGTTATGATTAGTGTAAGCGGCAAAGTGAGTTAAAAGCTGACTCAGCAGATTGCCAGAGTAGGGTGCCCTCAATTTCAAACAATTGTGTTTTCGCAAAATGCTTGTCCATAATAATCACTTTGTGAAATAGTTAAGCTCAAATCGAAGTCCCATATAGAAAATCCAAACTTGTTATAAAATTCCAGATTCCATATTTTTTGTTTTACACATTAATCCTATGGCAGGTAAGACTATATATAAATTTTTATAGCATAAACGAAATTCCGATTCATCTCAAACTTTGGAAATTGTGCATTGTACTATCTTTATTTCTAGATGGCTATTTTTAATTTTATACACTACACAAAAAATATTTTGAAATCTCTGTAGATCATCCTTTATGGTCCAAACGAACATGTGTTGTTTGTGGAAATTCTCTCTCCAAAATGTGATCTTTTAAATTCTTGCGCTGGAAGACGAATTTCATAACCCGCCATCTGCACGAGAAAGACATTAAGACCTTGTACTATAGGTATCGACAGTTTGTGTGTGGTAGTGATAAAAGCAGGTTATTTACCCATTATTAAAGTATTTTCCATTGAATATGCCCATCACAGTATTGTCAGTGTACGTGTTACTTACTTGCATATCTATTGTTCTCCCAGGCCCTGGCCCGGCTCCACGAAATTAATACATGTACCGGCGGCTTTAGACTACATAATCATTAAAAGGCAGTGTTCAAAGTCAATCTTTAAGGACCGAGTTCCCAGGCTACTCATCATGTTCCTAATAGTTCCATGACGCAGTTTCTCAGAATGTTACTATATTCCGTGTGCACCTGCACAGAATTTCACAAATCAGTGAAATCTCTGAATCAGCCTTGCAATTTTCCACAAAAGTGCATTTTGGACCCTTTTTCTTTGTTAACTATCAACACCGTCAACCAGCAACTGTCTTTTTTTTGTCCACGACACATAATCATTATTCTATCTCCAGAGGCTTTCAGCATAATTTAACAAGTTCCAAAACAATTTGCCATAACACCCACTACTTTCATGCTTTTTTTCACCTCCTCCTGAACCATATTCTCAATCCTGAATGACACCAGCCCATGAGGAGGCATCGCCATTCCCACTTCCGCAGTATTACCATCAATCAATGGAAACTAACTTTCGCCTCGATCCGCATTAAACTATCCAATTTTAAAATTGCAAAAGACACAGGATGTATACAATTCATAAATGTTTGATAAGAGCAATTACCGTTATAACCTGCTTTGACATGCATGTATGTCAGGGTGCATATTAATGAGCACATGTGGTGTGTCATTGATTCAATTTATGGATGTGAATGCAATTTTCTTGAAACATTACTGCGATGAGCAGTTGATTCAGATTTTCATTTGAAAAATATGTTCTGTCATACATCCTCGTTTATGACTAGGGTTTAGTGCCCGCATACTTTATAGCTTCACCCTGCATTGGCAAAAATGGTTCTACACCGCTTCAAAGCGAGCATAGCCTTAATTTTTTGCCAATGCCCAAGAAGATACAATATGCCGACAATTAACCTCTAATTAGCACTTCTTTCATCTCCACCATCTTAATTCACACTCTGTTCATCATTTTGCTGCTGTAACTGCTGGTGTTCTGGTGAGTCACGGTACTGTATGTAGGAGGGTGTTTCTCCTGGACCAATTTGGTTAAGGCCTGCCACTTGTGGATGACATGTGTTACATGTACATCTCATTAAAAAGGATTTGGACAAATGGTGTAACCAGGCCTGCCCTATTTCTCAATTCCATAGAAGACACCACTCTCCAAATGTACTTTTGGGGAACTATAATAAAGTGGCGTACCCAGGATCGTCCATGAAGTGTGCGAAGCAGAGTTAAAAACTCCATGTTCTCAACCACATGTTGTCTCCTGGCTCTTTACTATAGACCTGAAGCCAGGAATTATGTACATAAGGCCATTTGATACAATAATAATCTACTGAAGTTTCCGAGAATGATAACAGATTGGCGTAGCCAGGTGGGGGCAACAGGGGCAGTGTGCCCCCTCTGAAAAAACATCTTGAGGGATTCGGGAAATAAAACCCGGATGTTCATGTTGAATCAGCCCCTTTTCGGATTCTTTGCCCTGCGACCGGAAATGTTTGCTTGTGATCGGTACATTTGTTGCACCTCCAGGAAATTGCCCCCTCTGAACTAACGGGCTGGCCTACGCCCTGGGAATACGTTATGCTCACTATAACACTCCTGTATTAACTCTTCACGCGCTCCCGCTCTGACGATTCCAATGGATATTGCCACTGAATAAAAAAAATATATCAAGACCAGGTTGTAGCTAGCACATTTTTAGTGGTGGGTGTTACTTGACAAAATTTTGACATATTTTATAATGTTATGCCTAAAATTGTGTCAAAATTGATAAAATGATTAAAATTGTCATTTTTGGCTCTTAGGTGAGTGGTGGGCTCTAGATAATTGGTGTTTAGTGGTGAGCTCTGAAGCTGATGGCGGGCTCTGCCACCCCACCACCGTCCACTGTAGCTACATCCCGAATCAAGACAAAGATTTCCGTGCACCATCCAGCTAGTGTCATGCACCACCCAGCCATTACCATTCCCTAACTTCCTTCTTCCTTCTTCCTATGGCTTCTCCGCTTAGCCTTAGTGACATCACTATACTCTCCCTCTTAACATAGTTTAAAGCATTTTTTCGCTTTTGCTTAGGATGCCAATTTTCACTGGTTATGGTTCAGATTTTCATATGCGTCATCTTCACCTCGTTACTCTCTCAAATTAAATCGACTCATGTTTTTTTTCCTTTTCATGATTTGATCTTTTCCATGCCCCTTCCAAAATGTGTCCACAACGTATTCCTTCCCTATTTTCGTCAGCCTTAACCTTAACTCCCTATCTCAAGCAGATGGACTTAAAATTCCCCCCTCTGATTACCTCAAAACAAAACAATCACAGAATGTGACTGCTGGTTCCTATAATCTTTATTGTTTTGCTTGTAGTTTTCTAGATGATAGCAGCTGTCCTCGGTTTTTTTCTCCAAGATGCTACGTGCCAAAGCCATAGCAACAGCCAACGGTTCACTTCTAACTCGTTCCACCTCTGCCTCGGCTGCTTAGAAGGTCATACCAGCACTAGAATCTCAGGCTAGTCAAATTCTCCGCCCGTTTGCAGATACACCCACTCCCACCAATCCAGCATGGTCAGTCCAGATTCCTTGAAAGAACTGCACAGTCTTATTAGAGACACTCAAGTTTGAGCGCTCAAAGGTAGATAACGTTTACATATTAAGGAGTGTATTTTCTGTAAAAATCAGGCTTACTAGTAAGCTGGGTGCCGGATAATTTTTACCCTTGATGGTCCCTGCTTTTTAGTCATATATTTTTGACATTTAAAATCAGATGGCTAACACCTCAGGTAAAGGGATTAGCATCGTTTGCTAATCCGAAACATCGAAAAAATCCTAAAATTCATATTTTTTTGTATTTTTGTTACTGGCATGGATAAGCAAACGTACCTGCAAGTGTGGCTTGAATCCGTGTATTAAAGACAAGGCAGTACTTTTTATCAATTCTTTTAATTTCTATACGCGTATCAAAATTCCAACTTGAGATCAAAAGCCTTTCTTGGTGAATATCCCCAATTTACAACGTGACATTGTGCCCATGCTTAATAAGTGTTGACCTCAAAACACAAACATTATTGACTCTTGTTTCTTCTGTGCTAGTGTAAACACAATCACTTTTTATTTGTAGTTTTGAGACGTCTAACTGTTTGTCTATTTGCGGGGACAGTAATGACAACTTTCCTAATACTTAACTCTTTTCACTATTTGGTGGTTTGTTTCTAACATTAAAGCAGTTACATGAATTGTACAGACTTATCCCTGATTTATAGTTAAAACAATGCATTTCCACATTTTTCGATTCTCCAGCAATATCGCTGCTAATCCCTTTAACCAAGACGCACTAATCAACCTTTTGATGGCATGTTCACGCGGTCCAATGGTAGAATGATTTGACTCATGATTTGAAGTTGTGGGTTGCAAGTCCCACTCTGTCGACCAACATGTTTGTGAACTTAGGCATGGCACTTATCTTGCTTGCCCCTCTCCACCCTGAGTGAACGGGAGTTGTTGGTGAAATCACAATCAAATGTGGTCATTGCGGAAGAACTGACCAGCAGTCTAAATGATGCAAACAATTAACAAGATTCTGATGATTTCCTGAGGCAGTTTGAAAAACTATAATTGACCTTTAACCCCCTGAGGTCTACAAACTTTTCTTACAGTATTGCTGATTGGCTTATTACCTGATATAACATGATAAAAACCTTTATTAACCAATCAAAATGGACCTTCTATATCTGTACAACATTTAAAGCTTTTCTTTATACCATGTCTCTGATTGGCATAGTATATCAACACACAATATGTACCAATAAAATCGGCGGTAAGACCTGGTGGGGTTACGTACCCTACGTGGACATGCACATGATAAATATAATAGAGCCTGGAAAACTATATGGTAATTAATGTTGCAGAAATCAAATCGGCAAACCAGAAATGCAGATACAAAGTAGATTGTTCTATGCTACTGTCCACTTATTTTCACCTGAGCCGCTAAAGGATAGCCAGGTCAGGTAGACCCCTAGAGCAGCGACAGTATACAATAGTGGTTGTTAGTGATAGGAGTTAGATATTTATTTACATGACGTAGAACTGTCATTTTGAAGAGAATTTCAAGGTTTTAAAAAGTCCCCCATCTCCTCCTGTTAAAAGGCGGAGAATAACCCTTACAAATATTGGCAAGGACTCATGAGATATGCTAGCCCGAGCGTAGAAGCAGAAGATGATTGTCACCATACTACAGAAGCAAAACCTTAAAGGATGTACACAATGCTCTAAGGGCGAGATTAGGAGAGAGAAAGAAAGAGGCTGAGTAAGTCAAGATTACACTCGGTTCGGTGACAAGTATATTATGCAATCTGATACAAAACCTGCCGAGGCAGCGGTGTGCTTCTGAAAAAAAAGTTGTAACATTACTGAAATACCTTAAGTACCATGAAGCGGAGGCTGAGAAGTAAGGAGATGACCTGGTGTAAGGGCCTGTGAGATTTAGATATTTCCTGAACATGTCAGAGATCTCGAGATAGACTATATAAAATCATATCTGTACATTTATGTATTTAGGCAAAGTTTGGGGTTCAAAATGGCGCCTATGCATATTATCAACCAAACGATTAATTGGTTGGGAACGCATAGACCACAAGGATCTGAGTTCAGAGCTAATTAGGGTTCAAATGAGGTCAAGTGTAGGTGAGGACTCAAGGTTTCAAGAACCTGGCCACTCAACATTAATTTTCTTCGAGTATCTTGACATGTAAATAGGTGTTGTAGGCCTTTGATGCACATATGCTTAGTGATTATATTTCCAAATAAAGAAATAAACTGCTTCACAAACTAACTCAATACAAATAATGAAAATTTCTTGATAAAGATTTTATTATTTAAAGACCATATTCCAATAAGAGTAGAACCCTTGAAGTCCACCTGCAACATCACATTTTTAAATCTGTTAGTGCTGGCCATGAGAGCAAAAAATAGTGTCATTCCAAGGTACGCTTGAAGGGTCTCAATTGATTTTATGTGGGACTTTGGATTGTCAGTGGAAGGCATGTGGTATCGACGACTCTAACTATGAATGCTCTGCTGAGCATTGAGGGCTTAATTTATACTTTTTAAAAATTTAGAATATTTTTATTTTTTTCAGTTTTTTAATTTTTTGTTTTTTTCAAAATTTCAACAATTTGATCACACCCCTGCTTTATTTGTTGGCAAACATGGCCAGCTCGTCTCGACCCAGTGAGATGTGAACAAGCTTATTATTATTAGCATGATTAATCCCCTTTCCATTTAATATAAAATTTGGCTACTTCTTTTGAACATTATATAATTTCTTGCCGAAGCATAAAATTTGGGAATTGGGAAATTGTGAATTTTTGTGTGTAAATTCAAATTTGCATCGGATTTAACAGCACTGAGCCAAAAATTTGGTATTACAAAAATTCTCTTTCAATTTCATTCCAGACTGCTTCGTCAAGTGCCTGGCCAATATGCTCAAATCAAAGCTGTGTGCGAAATGAACCAGCTCATCCAGCCAAAGAACTCTGGGTCTCTATGGTGAGGTGACGGTCCAAGGAAGACGAGCGTCGAGCGTGCTGATTACCATGTTACAACAGGCAGCCCTGACACTACCTTGTGGATTGGTAGAACAGGAGAAAGGTAAGGGTGGTGATCGTGTAGTTACACGTGGAATAAAATATCCATGTTACCTAATGTTAATAACGCCTGTCTCAAAAAAAATGGTACAATCAAACAAACAATTTTTGTTCAATATTATATCTCCACATAAGTAAAGTCGTTTTGTATGATCACCACTTCAAGAGAAAGACCAGGCTTTCCATGGATTTTTGTTTCATCTCAATTGCTTATTTCAATCGAGAGATAACTCCAGTTTACTGGTCGGAACAAAAAAATCGAGTTTGTTCCACTTTCAGGGCTGGTTAAGTGTGAAAATGGTGAACGGATTAGTTAAACATAAGTTATTCACACTTGAACAGATAGGAAATTCTTTAAAAAGGGATTAACTCATAAAGAATCTCTAAAAATCAAAAGTTACGTAAAGGTGGAAGTTATGATCAGTAAGATTCTGGCTTAAGATAAAGTTGAATAACATTCCACTGCTGTTGTTTGTCAGATGAGAACATGAGCGTACAACCGGCGTACAGCAATATGGAGGAGAGAGTTTCTATGGTCTGAGTATCATGAAACGCAAAATCATACCAACACTTTGATACTTTCTCAATTCAAATTTTATTGACTTCAACCAATAGTAAATTTATGCACAAAGAATAGTGCAATATTTTAAAACCATTCTTGGATTTGGAGTGTTTATCAGTTTTGGTTGTAATTACATTCCTTTTGGCATGATTTTACACAGATACCAATATTGTAATAAATTCAAAGCTCCATTTAGTGACGTGCAATAAATATTTGTCTTGTTTGTTATTTAATGAAAAGAAGATTTTTATAATTGAACTGATTATGTGACATAGTTAAAAACTTGGTCGATTAAAGTTAGACTTACTTGTTTACCAATTATATGTGTTTTGTTTCTTTTGTCAAGGTTGAATCTTTGGTGAGCTTTAAGACAGCATGGCATAGCTGGGCGAAAAAACAACTCTGCCCATGCCATAAAGTGGCACAAAATCGATTTTGTTATATCACCACTAAATTGAGTATATCTCTGGATTGACAAAAGCCAATTGAGATGAAAACAAAACACATTGGAAAGCCTGGTCTTTGTTCGTTAACATTATGTCAAGTAAGAATGACTGATTTTTGAACATTTCATATTGAAACCAATTTTTTTCTGATTGGACCATTTTTTTGAGACCAGGCTGTATATTGAAAGCTTAGCACCATGCCCATTATGTTCAATTGGCAAAACAATCAATCACGTGTGTCACGAGTATTATAAGCCGTTTTTAGTGTCAATAACTAGGGGGAATTGTCTTTAGCGTAGGTACTGTGCGCTCAACTTGGAGACCAAAGGGTCCCGGGTTCGACTCCCGGTATTCGCCAGGGCCGAGAAATAAAGTCGCTGGTATACATTGGTGAGTATTTAGATTGATTAGAGCCCGTAGAAAAATTTGTCTGGCAGCGGTGGATCAAAATGACTGAATTTATGTACCTTGTATCAAGGAGGTAGGGTTTAGGCCCGGGACGTGCCTTGTGAAGCTTTGTTGAAGACGGGCGAGTCATGTGCCAAGGTAAAAAATCTTGGATCAGTAGAACTAACAGGGGATTACCAAGTTATGAACGTTTTGGAAGTACATTATTTTTTGTGAGTTTTTCTAATTTCGATTTGTATATTTGTTCACAAAAGTTGTTGACCTTACAAATTTTATACTTATATAGTATTAATTTTTTCATAAAGTATGTGGTTCAGGCTTATTTCTAAACTCTTCAGCCATACAATGAAGCTTTCTATATTCATTCCATCATTGGATAATAATTAGGTGGATTATTTGCTGTTTTAAATTTCCCTCAAAGTCCACCACAGTTATGCGGTTGCATGCCAGCTGAGCCTAACTACATAGCCAAACCTAGGAGACAAGATTGCAGCCCGAGTGAAGAGTGATGGGGATGATGCGAACTGGATTCTGGTGAGTCATCATTTAATACAAACACCCAACCCAAATATCCGATGAGACATTGATGAGAGGGAAAGGAGTGAGTATCAATCAAAAATATGGGTAAAGAATTTAAAGGGATAAGCGGCAAAATGCGAGAGAGGATCCAAAATGTGGAATAAAGGTTGCAACGTCGGCAGATTTCACCATCTATCGGGTGTCCCTTAAAAACGGAGTCCCCAGCCCTAGTTACGATGTAAGCTTTCATCAATACTATTCCCCATCTCAAAGAATTAAGCCAAGAAATGTTTCTTTTTTTTTTTTTTTTAAATTTTAAATTTCGTATAGGAGCAAATACGAAATTCGCCTTGGTTACATTGAAATACGAGCAAATCCCAAATCGCCTTTTCTCTCTTTAAGACATCTGTAGCGAAATACAAGGCAAGATAACCAATCTATTGAGTGTTAATTATTTGGGTGCCTCAAAATCTCTCGTGACCTTGATTATGTTTTGCGTGGTAAATCAGGGACAAGTGGATACAATTCTTTGAACTACTTTCAATGTAAGAAAAAGTCACCACCCTAGTTTTAGAAAATGAGATTTGAGAAATTTTTGTTACCCTCTCAGCATTGACATGCATGATGCAACTCAAAATTGCAACACATGACAGTCGATGTGGTTACACACCACTACGAATAACAGCCATTATAAGGGATGTGTTTTCGGTCAAACTGCATGGGCGCAATAAGAGCATGGGGTGCCAACCATGCTTAAAATGTGGGACCTTCTGCATGGGAAAGGCTTGCAATTCAGAATTTTTTAATAGTACACCCATCAAAATTCCGTTCCAAGTATCAGAATAAAAAATGTACTTAACATGACCAAACGTTCCAACAGGGGAAAGCATTCCCACGTGCAAACAAGGCGGAACTGTATTTACGCGGAGGCGTTAAGTTAATAAAATAGGGCCCCGCCAGAATGTCGCGATAAATAACATGCGATGAAATGCCAATACAAACACGCCCACCCCCTCCCCAAAACCAGCAAACATACAAATCTTAATCAACAAAACACTATGCAAAATCCACCCTCCCCAAAACCCCGCAACATCCGACCTCAACCACTGAAACAACACACCAACACCAACACCCCCAAATCTGCAAACCCCTCACCCCTCCCAACACTGCAACACCCCACCCAACCCAACTCCCCACCCCCTCCCCAACACACTTTCACTGCTGACTTTCGAATGTGCAACAACTCACCCCTCCCCAACCACCCTGCAAACAAACACCCCCTCCCCAACACTGCAACAACCACCCCCTACCCAACACCCTTGCAAAAAACCACCCCATCCCAAACACCCTTGCAACAACCACCCCCTCCCCAACACCACCATCATATATAACTCCCAACACCCAACTCTGCAAACCCGATACCCCTCCCCAACACTCGCAACACACACCCCACCCCACCCCCTCCCCCAACAATCTGCCATACCTAACCCCCCTCCCAAACACCCCACCCCCTCCTATGGCATAGTAGATCTCATGTAGCGAAGGAATTTGCCTATCCGATTGGACGTTTCACGAGATACAACATTACGCATATTTAAAAAAAAAGTTAGCTCATTGCATACAAGCCGCATATATGACATACTTTCAAATTACAATAAAGATGTGCCCACATGATATGCTTTATGCGCGTAGAAATTGAGTATCCAATGTTAGAGTGTCAAAAATATAACAATTACGGATTTTTTGCATATTAATTAGGCTCATTTGCTACTCCAATTTGCCCGAAATACGGCCCCAAACTCTAATCAGGTCGAAAACACTTCAGCCCGCTTCCTTCACCAGTTGACATAATTATATTGCTTACGGAACTCCAGAAAACTGTAAACAGGCCTTGCAGGAACCTTTTCATAAATTAGCAAATAGATACTTAATAGCCATATTTTACGCCACAAAAATTATGAGGGTAAAGAAAAAAACCTTCACCCACCGAGTCTTTCCCCAAGTTACATTTCATTGTAGCCCTTAAGGAATCCAGATAAATCGTGATACAACGGGGTTAACTTTTATCACGGACGGCAAGGGAACGACACGGACGGAACGCTGCTCATTTATAGTACCCCGTTCCCGAACTCGTCGGCGGGGACAAAAACAGGGTCAAAACACTGTCTATTCGAGCCTCTAGATATCCCACTGGCAACAATTGGCACAGATTGTGCTTAAAAACTGCCGGTGGGATGTTTCCATCCAGTGAAAAATTTACGGAATTGACGCTGAAGCCTCAGCCTTAGCCAGCAATGTGTTTCTCCAGGAGAACACGTCCCACCCCGGGCCACATAGCAGCAGTTGGTTTTCGGTTTTCGGGTTTCTCCTGAGGGGAGAAAATTATAGACCTCGCCTCTTCCTGGCACGCATGCAGTAGGTGGTATAAAGGTTGTTATACTTCCACTGCACTTGCATTGCTGTGCAGAAATTTACTTGCAATGGTCGTCACTTCCGCTGCAATCCTTATCGATTTACTTGCAGGTCAACCCAGGTCACTGGTTGCAGTGCGTTGCAGTAAACATGCAAGGATTGCAGGGGGAAACTTGGCATACTGCAAACCACTGACTGCACCCACTGCGTCTTGATGCATCGCCACGTTACAATAATTTTAACTTCGTTGCAGTCTGCAACATTTGCATTGAAATTACTGCAAGTGATTGCAGAGGTAGTAACAATTTGGTAGCTGCATGCAGCACTGCATGCAATGCAGTGAAGCACTGCACTGCAATGCAGTGAAGTATGAACGGACCTAAGGCAGGATCACATTTGATGTTCATTTCAGGGACCCCTACACATCCAAGTATTCATCTAAACCTAATGTCGATAGTCTTGGCTATATCCCTGGCCATTTATTTCAGCTGCTTTGAGATTTGCTGTTTCCTCATGTAAATGTAACATTAACTTTTGCTTTTACACAGGCAGGTGTTATCCAAGAGGAGAGTTATTCCACTGCAATTGATTGAAGCCAATACTGAAACCATCCAGAGGCACTTTTCAGAAGGGCACTTAAGTAGATTGGTTTGTCTGAAATTGAAACTGCAACCCGGATTTGATATTCAGCTCGTCTGCCCCACGTTGCCAAACGGACGGTCAGTAAGACGGTCAGTTAATTGCCAATCCTTAAACCCTAAAGTCCCTGGTGTGTGAGGCCCCAGAAGAATTTGCTAGCACGGGTCCCGAAGCAGAGGGTGTATTGAGTCTAAATCCCACAATGCACCAGTTTTGGGGAAAATTTCACCTCAACAGGGTCATGTGATCCCACAAAAATCCTATTCTTACACATTAAAATCTTGACTTCTGGCTCTTTTCGCCCACAAAGCATTAGTACTTAGGAATTTTAGCCTGATTATGACATGCCCTGTGGTTCTTAACTGTTGGAACCCCTTTTTACCCCTAAGTACTGACATACAGTTTTATACAGTACAGTATAGGGGGCACATTGTCAAGATTGTGCGGTTATCAAACACACCCTCTGGGGTCCGAGAAAAGGCGTATTATAAAAGCATTTACATGTAAGAATGTGCATGTCAGAGATGCCGATTACAAAAAATACGGCAGAACCATTGTGCGTCTCTGGTTATTTTCTTGCCTAAAAATAAGACTGGCCCCGTGTGGCCAGCGCTACAATTTGTTAATTGCACATCTGACCTCAAAAGTTTAAAAAACAATCCCGCCACGCAAAATATAATTATGACGCCATGAAAAATTGCCATATTTTGTCAATTATGCCTTTTACGGTAGATATAGCATGAGATTTGTATCGTAGAATGTTAACGGAAGGTCATAGAATGATCAGGTTTTTGGGAGACGAAGCCACACAAGTGTAGAAATTTAAAAAATGCAGCCGGGCCAAAGGAGGCAAAAAAATCAAGGCGTTCCTGCAGAAAAATGCTCTTTTCTACAAGAATTCCAGTTGGTTAGGTCACACCCGATCATTTCTCGATATGGATTTTTGGTGAGCGAATGATCACTCGGCCTGCAAGAGCATCTCAAGTGGACAGCTTCTTCATTGGGTAATGTTGTAAATTGGCTTTGGATCAACTTGATTAGATTTCTGGGAGCACCATCCTTTATGGCAGGGGTTTCAATAGGCGGCCGTGCGGCCCAAAATCGGCCCGCCAAAACATTGATTTTGGCCCCCGACTGGCTCTACAATATTTAAGGGAAAATTAAGTTGTATTTGGCTCTCAAGTAGGGCACTTTCAAAAATGGTTGGAATTCTTCTGGCCCTTCAGCTAATATAATGAGAACCCCTCCTGCTCTATGGTTATGTTGATTGAGTTCAGTACCGATTCCCTACATAACAACATTTATGATATGTGAGGATTTTAACATAGGGACTGAGTGGGCTTATTTCATACCAACATTTAGGGTAGTGAGGTGGTATCTGATCAAATTATTTTTTGATGCAAAAAAAAAAGATAACACTAATGCCAATTCGGCCATACCCGTTCGATCATGAATTAAAGAGTGCAGAAGAGAATTTGGTAATTATTATATTTAAAAAAATCCAGGTTTCTTAACAATACATTCTGTATTCAAGTCATTTTGATTAAAAAAAATCCGATGTTGTGCCGTTTGAGTATTTAGGGAATCCAGACATCTATTTGTTTATCTGCAGCTTGTGATGGCATTGTACCCTCAGACGACTTGTTTCTACACGAGCTTAAGTGATGAGCCGCCAAACTGGGAGTCAGTTTTCAAGCTAATTTCCATACCCATATGACAAGTTAAGAATCATGGACACAAAAAAGACAGCTCCATTTTGAAACCTTCCACTTAGGTCACGTACTCGGCAATGTATAGCACTAAGGAGCTAAGGCGTTGCACGCCAATAATCTCAGTGTGTTGTAAAATCATGTCATAGTATTCTAGAAAATGCAATAAGATCATTAGCATAAAAACATTGAAATTAGATTATCCCAGACATTCCATGGGGATTGCAAACTTTCTGACCATGGGACCCCGAAAATATGCGGTGGTAACAATTTTAGATGAAATGATTTTTCTTCAAAATGTTAAGGACAAGGATAAGACAGGTAATCAAGCCCTTAAGGCAGGGTTTTCCCAACTGGGGATCGTGAACCTAAAAGGAGTGGCGGACTTCGGGGCTGTCGCCGAAATTATTGAAATGAAAAATGAAATACTTGTTAACAAAAAGGAAGGAACAGAATTGGCAAATAAGATAATTTTAAACAATGTCAAGCAAGCTAAAATGAATTATGCAGTCATGATAATCATTGAATTTGTATTTGATTAAAATTTTGCATGCTTGTGTGCAAATTATATTAAATTGTCACATTAAGGACGGTTCAAAGACAAAAATTCAACTCGATTATAATGAAAAATTAGTGGTATTTGCAGGCTTGCTTCGTGTGCACGTTTAGGAAATGGGAAAGCACCATGCCTTAGAAGGCTACAACCGAGGTCACCGCCTTGTTGCACCTTCCCCT
The DNA here is from genome assembly GCA_023653785.1 of Ophioderma brevispina. Lineage (NCBI taxonomy): Eukaryota > Metazoa > Echinodermata > Ophiuroidea > Amphilepidida > Ophiodermatidae > Ophioderma > Ophioderma brevispina. The sequence goes on along the minus strand of JAMKCH010000533.1, from coordinate 76,146 downwards.
GGCTTAAAAAAACTTTTACTTTGCCACTGACGTGCTCTAACACAGCACCTTCAATTTTTTTCTTGAAGGGTTAAATTTCTTTTTAATAATCTTATTTTGAAGTAATGGGGGTTCGCTGCAAATAAGAGTCAAGACATGGGGTATCGGGTCAAAAAGTTAGGGAAACCAGCTTAACGTGACTCCAGGGAAAAACAGCAATGGGAACCCCTGCGACTGTGGCTGTCTGCTGATTCCTGTAATCAGATTTTCACGTTAATTCATCACACTAGATTGGAGCTAACGCGGGGTTTGGAATATGACATTGCTTCGAAGCTAAGTGGACAAAACCAACGGGCCCAATAATTGCAATGGGCACACAGCAACCGCATGATTCGCAGACTGACTATGCTATGCCATTTAATGAGGCTATGCTCTAGCAGCAGATAGCATTTATGAATTAGTTTGATTGCAAATCGGTCCAATGGCGGTGCCCTAGCTGTGGTGTCACCAATTGCTGAGTCACTGTCAGAGGCCTGGTGACTTGGAAATACACCATAGCGGTGGGGTAGTTGAAGGGATGCATGCCCGTGTTCTATGTTGGTTCTAGAGCAATGTATCTTTCAAAATTCCTTCAGTAATGATATTTGCCATAAGTGGAATGATTGTGCCACCTCTCAAATGCTCCAGGAGGATATGTTGTTTGCAACGTATATAGGTCTATTAGCAGTCAGGAAAACTGCGAATAAATAAGGTGGTTACCCGATATCAACAAAACCCTCGGTCCCTCAATTAATTGAAGATTTGTATCCAAGAAGTTTTTTTTTTCTCATAAACCCCAGTGAAATTTAAAGGGCCAGGAAGGAAATGTTCCTTTTGATGTTCACAAACACCTGTCTCAAAGTGCTAATTTATTACATATTTTTACTTTCGCTTCTCAAATGGCTGCACTGATTTAACTCAAATTTGTAAGCAGATATTTTTGGCTGCTTTCTTACAAGAGAGGAAAACAGAAAAATCACCTACCTTAAAAAAGGTTGCTAAAGGTAATATAGAGGATGAGCACGGCTGGAAAAAAATAATTTTTTCCAGCAAGGAAGTCAAGATTTCCCGCGACTTTACGGCTTGTGTTGCAGCCATCCGGAAGAGTGTTAGAGGAAACAAGCGCCG
>JAMKCH010000533.1:0-72500 GCA_023653785.1 Ophioderma brevispina | reverse complement strand
GTGCGCTGATGACAGATTAGACATTTGCACAGTGCATTGAGGGTCGGATTTCTGCGCTAGATTTTCGTGCGGTGATTTTATCCCGAGACGTAGCTAATTTCGTCTCAGATTTTATCAGGAATAAACCACAATGGTACTCAGGACTCATTTTCCTACTTTTATATTCAATTAATGGTTTATTTACTCGTGTTGCCCTTGATATGTACTATGTGTTAAGGGTTTATATCACAAATTTTAGTTTTGATTATTTCATTATTTTTTTCTCTTCCTTTCTTTTGCTCACTAAAATTCCCGCGAGTACGGCAGGATTTCCCGGCCATGAGATTACTAGTCTTGCCGGTTTTCCCGCCGTGGAAGTGGAACTCTTTTGTGAATATTGAAAAAAAAAAATTGAGCAAAAAATTGAGGGCTGTTTGAATCAAGCATGTGCTCTTACAATGCCTACCCAAATTTGTCACAAAGAATCTGTTAATCCCTCTTGCATCTGGTTACACGTACTACCTTAAACTGAATGATCGATTAGTATACAACGTTTTCATCGTGATAGAATGTGCCTTCACCACAAAATACCGTATACTTTGAAGTTTGTACCGATTATTTCAATTAGGTTTGATGTGAGAGCTAAAATACGATTTTGTAAAACCCCATATAGTACTCTAAAGACAATAATCTGGACCACCAAAATGGGGGATGTACTTTTGCTAATATTCTTCAAAACCAAACTTCTTTAGCATTATGAACCAAAATTTTGACAACTTCCTGTAAAATCTTTGGTTCTGGGGATGGGCTATAGCGATTGAGGCCCAGGACCCTTTATGTCAACACACTCAAGACTACTTTTACATAAGTTCAGTGTTATGATATTTCCACAGCCCATGGAGGGAATATCTAGTACTGTTTGAAGACAATCCTATGCAATGGGTACTACCCCGGCTCTTAAGGTTGCTCAGAGATACGGGTACAAATCAAGGACCTCGCAAGAGATAAACCACAGACTGCTGCATCAGTTTCAAAGTGAGACCTCTTTCAATAAACATACTCATACTGATTGTTCAGAAAATGTTCAATCAGATATTTTAGTCATGAGGAATAGCATCAATATCATGTGTTGCAGACAAGCTTGAAAATATAGTACATTTTGTTTCGAAGTAGTAAGTAGAAGTAGTATCCCATCTAAACCACGCCGCCTACCCCTAGTGGCAGTTATGACAAAATGGGACCGGGTGCTACGTGCAGATTAGGACTACAAATTTTTCGTCTTGTGATGATATGTGCTCCATAATCTTCATAATGAGTTGGTACAACAAATGTTCCAACTTAATATGAGGCTAGTCATGAGAGTATGTATTACATAACAGAAGGAAACAAAAAACTTTATTAACCACTTAACCGTAGTAGAGGACATAATATTAGCCTGGCAGAACTTAGTGCTGTGTGCAGAGGGTGTAATATACACCTGGACGACTTTTGTGGAAGTACATGTAGGCAGACTAAGATATTAACTTATTGGTCCCATGTGGTACTTATATATGGGACCATCCTTAACATTTAACTGGAAGCAGAGATAATGAAGTGTGACCTCAAAATGTTGCCACAGTTCCATGTGGTTAAACGAGAGCTAAGGATGCGTGGCTTACTCCAGAGGTTGTGGGTTGAGTTGTGCAATGATGGTGAAAACAAACCAAATTTAAGTGACAATTCCTATATCCTAACGTCCTTAACTGCATTTTTTCCACTTTTCAAAAATGAAATGCGGAGCGGACCCTTTTGTTTTGGGGGAAATTGCCCTTGATCTAACAAGAAAAAGAAACGCTACCACTTTTGCGGGGATCGTAAGGTATGAGTCTTTTTTCCGAAAAGGAATGTTTGGGATATCGGCCTATAGCCAGTTGAATTTGTTCAGTGTTAAGGCCAAACAAAAAAAAAATCAAGTTTGTTCCCAGTAGTAGTCCAAAAAAACCTAAATGTAAAAGACTTTTTATTTTTAATTTAAACAAAAAAGGGCCTTCCAGAAATTGCTTCAAATGGCTAACTAAATGGCAAGTCAAGGGACAGTTTGCAAATAATACTAGATTGTCCAATTATTAGTTATAAACAAAAAATATTGAATTTGGATTCACTTGGATATCTTATAAAATTGAAAAAAACATTCTATCATCTTGTTTTTTCTGAACATTGCAAAATCCTCAGGAAATAAAGAAAAACAACAACCAAAATACAGTAAATTTTGGGGCTCACAATATTAAATGCATGTGGACCTACTACTACTTGGCAACAAACTTGATCCCTGCTGACGCCACTATTTCCATCAACCAACTGGCTCCACCACAAACCATCACCTCACCCATTGGATCCTGTAGTCATTCAATTTACCGACTACAACCACCATCACCCTCACTACATAACACCATGGAATACTGACTTTGTCCTTGTCAACCACTGATTTTAGTATGACTACCCAGGGGAGCAGCAAAAACGCTACAAGACTAAAACCTAATATAGGTTAAAAAACCTAATTTGTGCACAATTTAGGCTTAAGGTACGTGGTATTCAGGATTAAACAGTAAAATATAGATTGACATGAGATAGGAAGGGCTTGTGGATGGCCCAGGCCAGGGCGATTAGTAACAGAAATTATGTACAGTCCTCATTAACTGCTGTTTTTCAACTTTTATTTACACTTTGAAGAAAATGAATTTTCTTCCATTTGACATCTTCTCAACAATTTTTCAATTTCAGAAATGGGAGAGTAAAAAGACATCCTCTGGTGACCTGATATATATGGTCGAATGGTCAGAGTTAATTAAACCCTGATCTATGTTTAAAGCTAATTGCATTACATAGACATTCCCCTTACTGTCAGCCACCACTCACCACCAAATCAACATTTAATAAAGCGAAAAACTTTCCCACCTGTCAACCAAGTTTTTCACCGAGCTTCGTCAATTACCAAAGTAACTTTACAAAATTTTGTAAGTACAGGATCTCCTGCAACTTTGGCTTTTTTACAATTTGGCTCTTTCTGGCTTCTTATACTCGATTCATCTGATACGTGACCCCGTACCATTTTCTTGCAGAGGTGGGAAAATTCAATGAGGCGAGGGGACTTTGTTAATTATGTTATTGTGAGGGAATGTCAAGGCCTGAAATGCAGTATTGTTCGTTTCCATACATGAATTGAAATGTATTTAGTGGCAGGCGAGTGGGTTAGAGGACGGAGTGTCTCCAAAATAATCCGGTGTGGCAACGTGCACTTGAATTCTTTAATTTTCCCTCTCCGACTGAAGTGAATAGGCCAAACTCCAGGGGGACAAACGTATCAACACGAATCGACTTATAATAAACCTGTACCGGGAGGGGCGGGGGGGGCGATTTGAGCCCAAAGAATGGGGTCTCCGAAATAGGATTGGCAGAAATTAAGAAAATAAGCTGCGATCTCCCTCAATTACCAGTACTTTGAGGGGTTTTGAAAGGGAGAGGCGGGGGTTTTTGAGAAATAGAAAATTGGTTTTTAGAATAAGTAGAATTTAGATTTAGAATGTGGTTGGACTGAAAAGTAGGGGTCGCTGGAAATGGTCTAATGGGGTCACTGGAACTTGAAACAAGGCGAACTCGTTATTTACGCGATGGTATATTTAAAATATGTCCCCGCCGAACTGGTCGAGATCTACTTAACTGCGATTAATGCCAATACAAACACCCCACCACCTTCGGTGTTTGTTTTTTTTACTTCCCTATTATATAATCCGCTATCGTTTCGCCATCTCATATCAGATATATCACACCAATTTCATTAAGAAAAGGGAATAAATAAGACATTAGATTTTAAGATTTCCAATTTACAAATTTTGAAAAAAGGAAAAAAGGGGGAAGGCAAGACGAGAGAAACAATTTGATGCAAAAAAGAGAGAAGCAAAACAGCCAAAAGCCACGTTTAAATATCAAGAAAACACAAAAAAAGCGTAAAGAGGGCTTCCTTGCAATACTGGCATAGCGAATTACCTGCCATTTAGCATTCACCCCAGAGAGCGCGCCCCCTATGTATACGGCGGCTGGCCTCACCATGGGAGCGCCAGACACCCGGCCAAAACCCCACCACCCGCACGGCCCACACACCTGGCGAAAAAATGAATCATTATTACATTAGGCGCCACAGTCCCCGCGAATGGAAAAAGAAGGGGGGTCTTGATGGGGCTTTAGGAGCCCATGGCTCCCGGGTTGAGCGGAAAATGGCAGGAAACACAGCATACAAGCACAGACAAACCTTAACAAACCAAATACGATAGTCAAAAACCTAACTTTTAAAAACACTCGGTCCCCCCCACATCCCGCAAAGGACCTACCCCCGCACCAAGACCGAACCCCATGCTCCTCCACTTACTTTGAACCCCATCACCAGGATTACAACACCCATCCCCAAAACCACCACCCCCTCACCAACACCCACCCCTCCCTATGGCCATAGTAGTCTCATTGCTAGCAAGAAATTTTGCCTCTTCGACTGTACCGTTTAAGGTACAGCAATATGCAGATTTAATTAGCCATTGGCATACCTAAGCCCACTGGCCGCAATATATCAACATGCAATAAAGATGTGCCCATGAACGCTTCATTGCAGGCAGGATTTTGGAGTATCCAATGTACAGCGTCAAAAATATAGCAATTACGGCGATTTGTTGCATATTAATTGCTCATTGAAATAACCTCAATTTGCCCTAAATACGCACCCAAACTGCTAATCAGGTCAAAAACTCTTAGCCCATTCCTTCCACCAAGTTACATCATTATATGCCTTTATGGAACTCCAGATAATTGTAAAAAGGCCTTGGAGGAACATTTTAGAAATGATGCAATTAGGATACTTAATTAGCATATTTTAAGCAAAATTAATCAGTTCAAGAACTCACCCACCAGCTTTTTCCACCAAGTTAACATCATTATACGCCTGAATCCAGATTAAAAATTGCAGTATTCACATAGGGTTAAACATTTTTATCACGACGCTGCTCATTTTAAGCCTAGTCATGAACGTGTTCGGGGGGGATAAAAAAGAGCCTGAAAATGAGGGACTTATTAGTGGTAACATAACATACTTCCTCACCAATGTGAGAAAACTCCCCCCCCCCACCAAACCTGCTACATGTAATTGTTTGGCCGTCATACCACATTTTGAAACATTTTAATTTTATTGTACCACATTTTTTACCATTAACACTTAATTTCCAATTCAACACACACACACACCCACAAAGGTACACATCCATCATAGTTCATAAAATAATGAAGTGGCATTCAAAGGAAAAAACGAATGGTTTTTAGAAGTCATACAAAGAAAACTTTCTAAATTTAAGATGTGGTAACATACTCCCTGTGTGACAAAATCATGTTATTTGCACGACCTATAACCTAGTGCTAAACACTAGGGCTGCTATATGAAAGAACTGCAGAGTGTAAGGGTCATATAGCCAAAACTAAACATCCAGGCGTACACATAAGCCACATTGGTGTTGTTTGCTATCTAATTACGACCATTGTGAGTCCAAAAAATGGGGTTCCCTGTTTCTCGGTAGAGACCATTTACTAACAATGCATGCAAAGAGTCGCTAGACAACTACAGTGAACCTAGAGTATTGACTATGATTTTAGCCTAACAAGAAATGTGTACAAGTGTAACACTTTCTGGGCGTTCTTGTAGTTATGCCCTGTTTCTTGCGTTTTAATGTTTTCCAAGGGGGGTGAGTGTTTGGGGCCCTATGACCCTTTCTGCTAATCCTCCTATAATGGTTGTTTTCAACTGTGGAGGGTATGGGAAAGTAAAGTTGATGAAATATGATCTTATCACCAAAGCACTTCTAATAGACTGACTGCGTAAGCCAAAAAACATGTTTGGCGATCATACTACCTTTAGGACGGTACATTTGCGAATTTACAACTTTTTATTTTTTCGTCATACACGGGCCCGGAATCTTTCCCGGCCCTCTTTTGCCTGGCAGGTTTTTTAATTTTTTTTTTTTTTTTTTTTTTTTTTCTTTATCGTTTTTATCAGACCATATGATGTATAGTCAGATGTATTGTTTTATTGCCGATCTGATTATTGGTATAAAATTAGATTTATGATCAAGTAGGAGTTGCAAAAATATGGGGCGAGATGCAGTCGAGACCAATAATATTAGGACGTGTAAATATACTCATTTATCATTAATTTTGTTTTCGGATCCAACTTGTCTCCCATACATAAATCCTACCAAAAACATGTCATATGGATGGGTTAGTCCTTAAATTTTTTATCGTAATTGTATAGCGCATACAATTTGATATTGGATGAAAAAAATCAATCTAGAATTTGGGCAGTACTCTACTTTTGCGCGCAAAGGTATCAAACACTTCGTGTGTTTACTCTGCAAAATACTCAAAACAAAATAGCCAAGTTACCCTCACGGTTTGATAGGTAACACTTGTGTTTACCATGTTCTGGTCAAGGTCTTAATAATAAGAATAAAATCTATCACTCCTGGCTGAGTTTTGAGCATATTGGCAATAGCGCTGTGTCTGGTAATGTAACGGATTGGCCATTTCGAATCTGGCCAAGCACACTTTGTTGTCACAACCAACACTTCTTGCGTGTACTGGCCGAAGACCAGGAAAATAATTAAATAAAAATTTCACATACAGTGTTCCTTCCAGCTATGCTGTCGGCCTTAAAATAATTTTTATCTGTAAATCAGTTGGTCAAATAAGATTATTCTCAATCTTCTCTTGAAAGTTTTCATCTTTTGCAAAACAAGAAATGAGGCAAACTATCAAATGAGTGAAAAGTTATAATTTTATTTACATAATCACTGAATTGTTTTCAATCATTTTGCAATGATGCATGTGGTATGCAAACCAAATCCAAAATGGATAACGTTTGTCAGAAGAAATAGTTATTGATGCATATTTGTGTGATAAACTGGTTATCATAACTTATTAGCTATTTAAGAAATTAATAAGATTTTTAAATTACCGTTGAACTATTGACAGCGATAACGTTTTCTTTGACTGATTTAAGCAATTTGGTTGCAGGCAAAGCCATAGCCAAATGTCCAGTACATTGGTATGGATGACCTCTTCAATCACTTCATTTAAAGTCAAATGATATCATAAACTTCTTGATTAACCATTTATTCAAAACATTTTGTATTTCAGGTGAGTATTTCATATCAAAAGACCAACATTCTGTAATTCCCAAAATAAGATTACGTTTTGTGGAAGGAATGAGTTTTAGGAATAAACCAATTTGTTTCAATTCTGCGAAAACTGTAACATGAAAACTGAATTTTTGTAATGTCCAGAATGTCATTACTTCTATCTGTAATGAGCCAATCATATGGGTTGTGCCAAGGGGGTTAAATTATGAAGAAAATGAAAGATAGTGACATGGATTAGTGGCCCTATAAGATTAGGAAGTTACAGCTAGTGTATGTACCACCAAGTTAGGCCACTCAATTAACATACATGTACAAATCAAAATGGAATAGTGCTTTAAATATATTAGGGGGAGTACAAGTTGCCCAAGATTGTTTCTCATCCACCTTTTATTGTAACTATTTTTTCCCAAATGCCACATATTTTGGTGAAATTGAAAAAAGTTCAAATTAAAATTTTTAATTTTGTATTGTTTAATAAAATACCATATTTTTCCTAATACGTTTCGCCCCGGGGGCGGTGTTGCATTTTCAAAAGGGAGGGCCTTTATTACAGTCAAAAAAGGAAAGTCAAAAATCCGCAAAATCACCTTACACACGCTTATACCAAATACAAATGAACAAGAAGGGGGAACGCTGTTTTTGCACCTCCTGAGGTCAAAGTCCATACTTCAATTTTAAACTATTACAACTGCAAACAGCGAGCATGATACAGTTACGACAGTCCAGGCCATTTAAAATCATGCGAGTTAGGTAAGCTTAAATCATTTTCTGAATTGTTGTATCCAAAAAAATCGTAGGGGGAGTTTATTAAAGCAGGGGAGTTTATTAGGAACACACGGTAAGCATGCTATTCATTTTCCCCATAAATAGAACGTGAGTTACCTAAAAACATTTTTTATTTAAGCAATATCAATGTATTAGTCATGAGGAAATATTTGTCACATTTTGATTGGTACAAGTATTTCAGTTTTTTTTCTGTTTTATATTGGTCATGTGATATGCCGTTGACAAAATTTTTTTGGGGGGGTCTACAGAGCCCCCGTAACAACAAAGACTGTGCAGAAGATCAACATGTATGTGTAATATTCATAGAAAAGAGCAAATCATGGATGGAATATTTCTGTGTGTTTTTCAGTTCATTGTTGTGAGTGAGGATGGTCAGGGGTGATTGTATTAAATAGTGATGTACTATTATCTGGGATTATTTGCTCCTTGTCCAAAGATCCCATTTTTGTCAGATGCTGTTTGCAAACAATCAAATCATCATCTTATTGAAAAATGTTGATGACTGCTCCGTGGCAATAAACTTATTTGAAGCAGGAGAGGAGAGCCGCTATGTTTACCTTCATAGTTATCATTCAGATGTTGATATTCACAGGTAGACGAGAGTCAATTACGATTCTTGATTAAGTGAAGGCCCCACACATTCAATAGTGATATTCTACATAACTGAATCCAAAAGTTATGGTGGCAGTATGTGAATAAAATGCAAAGGCCAAAATCATCGAATCTTGGTCTGAGCCAATATATAGCCATTGTATAACCGCTTTACTCCTCTCCGTGTAAAGGAAGTTTGTTTAGGGAAAAACTACTATATAATACAAATCTCCTCATGATCAGGTCTGAGCAAGTGTTAACTACAAACACGACCTAAATTCCACACTTCAGTTCACACATAGTAAGTATATACCTTGAATGAGTGATGCGATCTTCTGGAAAACCAAATTGGCAATTGCGTAGTTAAATATTTTTGCAGAGTCACCTGGCTTGGGGCAAGGATGCTACAGGGCGTGTTCCGAGCGTCTTGGGACCCCCCTGATTTACCCGGAAGTAGCTACAATTTTAATATCCCCAGGATGAAAGGCCGTAGTTTATCAATGTCGTCCTGAAAATTGAGCCCTAAATCCATTTCATTCCCAAGATATAAAGAAAAAACTGACATTTTAGGGTTAACCACCAATATTAGAAACAGTATTAAATAGGGCTATGCAACATGAATTATTGCTTCTCCCCCTCAAACCGCAAGTTTGTTTCCCACGATTCTTGATGGGGTGTATGTTGCAAGTGCCAGGCTCTCATATCAAGTAGAGAACACAATAGAAATAAGTCGGAACAAGCACCTTTAAAGTGACAGGAGGAGATTTTTTAGGATACACATTTTACTCAAATTTCACGTAATCGTTGTAGACCACCTGACCGAGACGTTTCGAAGGCTTATTGGACAAAAGGTGCAAAAGAAAACCGCCAAACATTGTTTTGAACGCCTGATAGCGTTAATCGTTCCCATAGAAAAAACAATGCTTTGACCATCACTTATAAAGATGGCGTATTCACTTCAGGTGTGATCTAATACATTGGTAAGCATTTCCAAATATGTAAAAAACCGGGGTTCGAGAAAATGGGGGGCGCTTCTTTCTGAGAAACTCATGTCTCTTTAAATTCATTCATTACCCTGTCTGTGAAGCTCAAAGACCCAAAGCCAGTAGCTGCTCGGGCCAATAGTCGGCTAACCCAAGTGTGATATAATTTTCTCGCATTTTGAAAGCAAAATTAAAAAGTCCATTCTCAGAGGCTAGCCTGGGTTGACAGAAACCCGGGCTTAAAGTTAGACTCCCTTTAGAAAACCATCCTAAATCCCTAGTATCAGTCTTTATATAAGATTCATCGTACACACACGTTACCTATTTCTATTGCATAATATACAACAGACTAATGGGGCAGAAAGGTATGGCACAGAGCCTACTACTACAGACATAACAAAATTAATCTGAGCGATTCAATTTTTTTAGCGGGGTCTAGTTTGGGCCAACCAATTCTTCTCCTCATGTCGTGTTTCAACATTTGTTCAATTCAGTTCAAAATGGCCACAGTCAATGGCTGCTTTGTCAATTTCATTCAAATGCTCTTGAGATGGGCTCTTCTGGGCGACACAAGATTCATATTAAGATCAAACGGTTTCATTGTAATAGGCAAATTGTCACTAGGACAATTAACCTTATTAAACATACAACCGTCTATATAGCCTGATATTCGCCAAGAAGGCATAAAAAAAGATGATGGACTATCTCAAAACGTTGGAAGACGATTCACGTGCCAGAAAAAAGTTTCCAATGTGCATAATCCTTTAACTCTGCTGTTTAGGCAGTTTGGAAAATTGGATTAATTGCAAGGCATCACATTCTGGCCAAAGTCGTCATACCTGGCCAGAAATAACAATACTCTTAAATTGTGGAAGAGGGAAGATCTTTTTAATATGATTAAAACACAGCAACCTGGAAGCCTGGCCTTTCATGCTTAGTATCATCTCTCTTCCTCATTAATCTTCATCGATTCGCATCAGGTGAACACTATAAGTTAAAAGAAAAAGAATAATTTTTTAGTTTTTTGAATTTTTTAAAACATCCCAATTTTTTTTGTCTTGCATTGCTTGACACTCATACAACAATTTATTCTAGGTCCTTTATATGGAAAGGAATCTAGAAAGCCAACAGAAGAAGTGACGCTATGCATTGTTGTCAGTCAATTAGAAATTTCAATGAAAATACACCTTAAATTCTGAGTGTTCAAGGATTAATTTTGCAATTCCCTGAAGCACACTGCACTTGGATGCTAAAAAAAAAACAGCCTGACCTGAATTTGATTTCAATCAGCATTGTGTTTATAAATAATAGTATTTTTACAATTTGAAATCCAGTAGGAAAGTGTGCAACTGTATTGTGTCTCAATGATTGCCTGTTTTGTTGCTTTCAACAGGGATTTTCTGATTTTGAAGGGGATGTGGAATATCCTACCTTTTTAATTTAAGCCACGGCAATCAAACAATTAGGCTAAAAAAAATATCCAAGGCTATAAATCTGTTTTTAGAGAAGAGGATCAAAGGTTGAGATTAATGTAGATTAAAAAAGAAATACCATATCTTTGCTTGTACAATGAAGCTTTAGCTCTAAATGGTTCTGGGCATTTTTTGCCATTTTCTCAATTTCCATTTCAATAAACTGACCTAATTCATAATAAGCATTCTGGGCATCTTCATTCTGATCAGTATTTGAATAGGAATCATGTGGTACAGGCCACATACATTAATCCTGGTTAAAAAACACCAACTTGTTCATTCGTAAAAGACACTCTCAGTTTTTATGTGCCCGAAAGATTCAATATATGTGGAATTTGCAGGAAAGAGGAAATTTAGCATAAAAGGCAGTGGCGTAACAAGACCTTTGCAAAGGGGGGGGGAGAAGGGGTGCCGAGGCATTTTCTGAGGGGGCAAAAAATTGGGTCCTCCACAGACACTGTTACAAGTCAGTTCATTTGGGAGGGATGCGGGGGGGGAGGGTGGAAGGGAATGGGGTTTCTGGAGGGGGCTTGTCCCCAGGTTAGGCCAATGCATAATAAAAGTGAAAGTTAAAATAATTCTCAGAAGTATCCCACTAGAAATGACAGAAAAGGAAGAAAAAGGCAGTCGTCAAAGATAGACTCTCCATTCAATTACATGGTAAGTGGCCATATAGTACTGAAAAAATTCTCAATCTTGCGCTTATCAGTTTGCTTCCGGTCTTAATATTTGCAGGGTATGTTAGGTTACCTGTGCTTGTTACTGACATGCAAAAATCTGAATTTTGATCATTTTTTTTCGATTTCCTGATTTAGCAAATCACTGATAGTGCCTTTTAACCATTTGGCCCATTTTAATCAACTCACATAATATTCTACAAAGCATATCTGCCCATCTTCATTCCTGATCATATACTGCAAGGACAGGAATCCTCTGTGGTCAGTCCTGATGGAAACTTTGCTAGATAACATGAGGGCTTTCACTGATGGCTTCAGAAGCAATAACTTGTATCTGAATTGAGGGAAAATATATTGAACAAATTAGAGGGAAAAGTACAATACCTTATTGTTTGTAATAAATGCTCCTCCTCTGATAAACGCTAGCTTTGAGTAATGGTTCAACTTCACTGCACTAAAACAATGGAACCGCTGAAGTGAATCTGAGCTAGAAGTAGCCCCAAGTATGTGGAACGTTAAATTTTATTTTGCCCAAATGTTCCTAAAAATAACTCAACTTCATGCAAGTAAAAAATGCAATTTCAGAGGGCCAATATGCAATTTTTACACAGCAATTTTTGATGTTGTTAATTAAGCCTGTTTATAGCTGAGACTAATGTACCTATAGGTATATTGGTCTCAGTTTTAATCATATTCTTTTTTTGTGCATGGCACACCCTGGTGCCCAAGACAGCACTGGCTATATTGCAATGGAAATTATAACTGAACAAAATGATCTATAATAAAGCTCCCTTTTCTAAAACTTTCACAAGGTTGTTGATCTGGTCACCTTGCACTAAAATTATGTTTTTAAGTTCTGATCGAACTCCCACGTCTATAACATATCGCATGTTCTATTCCTTTTTTCACGCAAACATTCGTTTAGCACAAATCTCTTGGTGCAACAAAAATATTCCTACCTGTTTGTTTGTGTCTGTGTACACTGGAAAACTTCAACCATATCAGAATCCTTTGGAAAGTCAGACTAATGGGAAAATAGCAAAATCAAACATGAAATAGTAACATTACACATTATATCCTAGAATACAATTTTTTCCCATAAATGAAAGATAGTTGATGCACTCTGTACTCGATTTACAAAATAAAATTTACATGCACCGGTGCATGTGGAACATAAATTTTACATGCACTAAATTAATGTTGCATGCACAAAAGATAAAAGATAATGTTTAACTCAGATGTACATATACTGCTATGTCGTTCAAACAAAATCATCAAAATATCCACTAGAACACATTATATTTGGCATTACTTTGTGTCTCAGGAACTAAAATTGTAGGTTTTTATAGCTACATGCACATGAGAAAATCCACATGCATCTGTGTATGTGTGCACCCAGTTAATTGAGCACTGGATGCACTTCAAATGCAGGATGGTCATCCTAGCTATAATTGCATTTGCATGTCAAGCATTAAATTGTCGACGACCTTTTTGAATTTTCAAAATGGCCCGGAGACCAAGGATTTGCCCATTACACCAAAAATTCAAGATTGTAATCAACTCAAATTATGAGAAAAGAGCTTTAAGAATATCTGTGAATGACATATAAGGTGGTAGAATCACAAAATGCACCTGCAGATTATACATTGGTGGTACATGCACATACTCAATATGCAATGTATGTAGTCTTATATTCTACATTTAAGCCTGCTATTTTACATTGGTTCCAAGTTAAAATTCTTACAATTAATGAACATCTAGACAAAATCTCTCAAAAGCTTACATAGGCACTCCCTGCATGACCAAATGTTGACAACCTGAAGTAGGGCTTGTCCGGTGACATCAGTATCTCCAAGACTTCACTTGTCATGTCAAGCTCTTGAAAGGCATCCTTCAGACATTCTGACTATATATAAAAAGAAAAGATATGTTAATGGGAATATTAATAGCATGTCTGTATGTAACCAGTTTTATTTGGGGTAATTAGGTGATAGCTGCTCCATTTGTGTGCCCTAACACTTAATTTCAAACCTTGCTGCCACTTTGCATTGCCGATATATCGGTCACTGTCTGCCACAACTTAAAGCAATAACAGCACATTTCCCCAATTTTCCAGATATTTAGATATTTTTGCAGTGGCATTGGTAATTGACTAGTAAACAATACCTGTGAATGGTAGAGCTCAAACTTCTCTATGTGTCGCAAAAGAAAGAAATTTGTTATTAGAATAATTGATATCAGAGATCTCCGATAATAATTCAACAGTTGCCCGTGTCTACGCTAATCCAATAGTTGTTCCATCGGTTCAGGCAAGTCAAGTTAGAAGTCATTTTCGTAAAAGGCGGCACTATTTCATCATGGACGGACACAAATTTGGCATTTCCAGCTGAGCCATTAAATTACAATCAGGAATCCAGATCCTAATTACAAAATCGCTTCTTTTATGACAAATACGCATTTTTGAGCATTACCACTAGACAAATTACCAACACAACTCTGCAATAATCTCAAATTTTGAAAATTGGGGGCACTCTTAAAAAAAGTGCTATTATTGCAACTTGCTGCAATTACATAAAACAAATAACAACAACAATGAAGTATCTTGGGTAAAGACTGCAGTTTGGGCAATGCAACTCACCTCAATGTAAATGTAGTTCTCATTTACACTGCACTGTCTTCACTTTAATTTGACGTCATGACGCTGCCTTTGTTCGCGTGCATAAATGCTGCAATTCCAAGGTCGACATGTGCGTTTCTCAGGTGCAAAACCTAACATGCGCAGTGACGTCACCCCCAAACTTGAGATTGAACAGAGTATAGTTTAGGAGGGGGATGTGCACGATGTACAGCCCAGGTTTCTGAACTTGGGGGCTTGCAAACTGATTTTTTTTGTCAGAAAGTAGGGGCATGGGAACTAAAATTTTGAGAAATTTGCAGGCTTGGAAGCTGAAAATTTAGCTTCTGAGGTAAATATTTTCTCAAAAGAGTACCTTGAGACAAACTGAATTATGCTTCGACTGGTGTCTTAGAAACTGCTGGAGAGATGAGAAATTGGGTCTTAAGGGCCGCAAATACCGGTACCACTTTCCAATGTCAGTGCCCCACCGGGCTATTGCCACAAACATGTTTACACCTGGTCATAATATGCACATCAGTTCCATTGCTTCCAACTGACTGTACCACGTAGCTCAAACAATGAACAAGCAATCTACACTCAGAAAGGTAGACTCGAAACAGACCCAACATGAGTTTCCGCTCTTTTCTTCATGCCATGTCACAAATTATAAAATTTGCAAAAATTGTAATTTTTTTTCAAAGGATAAGATTTTCCCACTGTTTACAAAATTGCATTGTAAGCAACATTTGCTGGTGCTGAAAAATCATATAGGATCCAATCTTCACTGTCTCTCAATTATAATTCAATGTACATTTACATATAATCATTTGAATGACATACATACCTTCATAATTATTTTGTTGATGACATTGGTACTGTTGAAATTGAAGTCCAAGGTTTCATCTGGTTCCAGTGTTTTGATATGGCAGTCCGTAACTACGCCATTCTCTTCTAACCTATGACAATGCAACATTAACTACAGATGTCAGTCATTTGTTTGTATTGTTGTTCTTTGTTTGCTTGTAAGATTTCAAGCCAACCACTTGCAGGTTATGGCAGCATATCCACAGCAGTAACAAATAAATATATACCTTAAACTGATTTTTTGGATTTTTTTGTCACATGGGGCACTCACCTATGAAATGGATATGAGGTGTAAGGCTGGCACTTCCAAACCCAGGGGCATTCAGTGACAGATACCTTTAAAAAATAGCAGTCTTTGGGTGAGAGAAAGCCAAATTGCCCAAAATAAGTGTTTTTCGAGTGACAAATTTGTAAAATTTTCCAAAAAATGAGGTCTTTGGGTGAGATTTTTTTGAAATTCTCAAACAAATAAAGGTCTTTGGTGAAAACCTTCAAAATTTCCCCCCCCCCCCAAAATAGGAGTCTTTGGGCAACAGTGGTCAAATTTTTACAAAAATACTGGGTCTTTGGGTGAAATTTTCAAAAAAATATGGGGTCTTTGGGTGACAGTGATGCTGAAAATGGGGTCATAGTCCTGCTAGCACGACCTGAGATTCGTGTCTTTCAACAATATGTTATTCACTGGTCAGTATCTCAGGTCCTGCAACAGATCTATCAATTTTGCTTCACAAATAAGAGATGGCATTTCAAGTACCTCTAATCAGGCTATTACTAACAGGCTCTGGTCTCACTTTTGCTAAGAAGTATCTTTCAAAGGAAAAGGATTACATCACTGTAATAACTGTGAAAATATGTGTCAAAGGTGATATATATTTTCAACATGTAAGAAGGTATAAGTATAGGCTTCCAGTCGTTGCGAGCGATTTCTGACTGTGAGCATGCGTAACACTCGATCTTGGGTCAAAATCCAGTGTTACCCACGTCAATCGCTCACTGCGACTGGAAGTATATCATGGGCTTGATTTTTCGCACACCGTGTGACCCTTGACCTTTGAACTCATATAGCGGAAGTGCAGATTTTCAACATCAACATATCTGGCATTAGTTGAGGCAACTTTACAATTCAAAGGACAATTTTATTGTTAGTAGAGTGAAGATAGCACATGACCCAAAAAAAATTGCAACAGAAGGTTTTTTGGCATTTTCTGGTAGTTTATGGTCAGCTTAACAATATATCAAAAGTTGCACAAAATCGAAGTCCCAGAAAGTGTTCAAACTATGACATAAACAAAATGGCTGCCGTCCGCCATTTTGAAAAACTCAAATCCTCATATCTCTGGCATTTCCTACTAATTCTAGCATAACAAATCTATTAAAATGGGTTTTATGAAGTTGCGATATCATCTTGACCTCTAAATCCAATATGGCCGCCATCTGCCATGTTGGAAAGTACAAATGCTTGTATCTCTGGTACCGGATGGACCAAAAGGACAAACAAGATGTCATTTCCTACTAATTATCGCATAACAAATCCATTACAATGGGTTTTAAGAAGTTGAGGTATCATTTTGACCTCTAAATCCAATATGGCCACCGGCCGCCATGTTGGAAAGTAAAAATACTTTTATCTCTGGTACCAGATGGGCCAAAAGGACAAATAAGATGTCATTTCCTACTAATTCTAGCATAACAAATCCATTAAAATGGGTTTTATGAAGTTGAGATATCATTTTGACCTCTAAATCCAATATAGCCTCCATCCTTGGAGAGCGTGACCCACTGGTTAGGATATTGGCCTTTGGTACAGGAGGTCCCGGTTGAATCCCTGGCTGGGTCACTTACTGAAATTTAATCAAGTACTAAATTCTGGATTTAATTTGTAAGAACTATTGATTTAATCCAGATTACCACTCTCACCATGGTTCATTTTCACATTATTCACCTCATCAGCAAAATGTGGCTGACTTGAAACACTTGTTTGCAGTAGATGAGATTGACCACACTTAACTATTACTATTTAGTCTGCAAGTTCATCATCTGAGATATTGGTTCTTGGTCCATGTTTGCGTGTAAATGTCCACAAGCTGTGATGAAAACTTTTTGGAAAGGTTACCTGTAGCGTAATGATTCCAAAGACTGATTGCTGATCATTGAACAAAGACACCATTGGGTTGCAGCCTTCATCTTTCAGGATCTATATTGGGGGTACAAAATACTCTGGAACAAACTCGTAACACATGGTTACCTGGGATGACTTTGAGGTAAACAGATTTCTGGCCGACCCAAAATATTCTTGAAGTGGTATCGCAACCTGAAAATGCATTGGCAAAGAACAGATAAGAGCAAATGTCATCACTGAATAAGTGTTTCAGAAGCTTGATATCATACACATATGTTTTCTCTTTGTGTCTGTCAGACCAAAAGTAAAGGTCATTAAAGCCCTCTTCTGCATATTGGAGAAGTAGTATCAACAGATCTGTGTCTTATCCAATTTGGGTTGTTGAACTACATTATGCCATGGCGACTGCTGTTTTTGCTATATCAACATCTGCATCTTTTTCCCCAGCAAAATTTGTTGCATTTGATATGCCTACCTTATTTGCGATCTTAGTTTTGCGACGTTCATGTGTTCTGTCTTTTGTGTTTGGTTCACCAGTGTATCCATCGAAGATGAAGGATATGCCTTGCCATAATGGTCAACTGTGAAAGATGCATAATCATCAGCATTGCAACTACATGTATAGGTGCTTCCCTCTGTCCATTTCAAGCGATGTAAAAGAGAACCTCCAACAACATAGTGATCAGTCTTTGGCACGGTCTCACGGGCAACAGCCTCTGCCTTGGGCACATGTTCGTAAATGGCCATCATCAAAAATTTTATCATGACCATTTATTGGTTATGGCAATTGTAAGGTTGCACATTTTTTCATGAATGAATAAATCAATCTCAATTCCATTTTCTGAATATCAGTGATCAGGGACATACACCCTAAATGGCATTATTGACAATAAATCCACGGTTTCAGCGGACAAAAGAACTTTCTGAATCCCCTTTGTTAGTTGGAACTGCAGAGCCTTTGTTTACTGTCCACCAACTCAGTGACTAGATGTCCGGTGTTATAGACTAATTATCCCTGCCCAGTTTTGGGTAGACCGTTTTACTAGAAGTCTCAAGTACGCAAATGAGTGTATTGCCTTTGATTCCGTCATGCACTGTATGATGTTGTGCAGGACGGAATCAATGGCAACCTTTGTATACTTGGGACTTCAACATGAAACGTCTTACCCCAGTTGGATTGAGCTGACCTCGTTCGCATAAAAATAAAACTTGAGTTCTCTGTGAGTTCAAAATAATTTTTTGACGTATATTTCATCATTTATTGAAAAAAGAAACTAATGGGAACAAAACTCACGGTGGATATGTTTCTTGGTAAGCTGTGACCTAACATTTTGTGCAGAACCAGATCCATAACTTATTGCGGGAACCCATCATTTCTATTCATGTACCACATATATTTCGAAAGAATACAAAAGAAGAGGGTCTGGCGACATTTGCTAACAACACGGTAAATTGAAAGAAATGAGGGTCTACGCCTACAAGTACTGTAAGTTAAGTTTGTTTCTGCCCAAAGATGTTAGTTCCAGTCTCCCCAAACCCTTTCTTTCCGGATTTTTTGTTCATCTTTGTTTCCTTTCTTTGCGGAAAAATGAGAAATCATGGTCAAAGGTAATTGGAACGCACAGTAGAAGCCTAAGATTTATTTATTCGTGAAAGAGGAAAACGAGTAATCTTGCGCTTTGCGTCATGAAAAAATAGCTCGATCTTAATCTGGTGATGAGCACCTGAATCTTTTTTATCTGGAATATACAGAGCTATTGTTATTACGCATACAGTTGAACAGTAATGTGTAGTGCTTTTATCCCGAGCGGATTTACTGGATATCAACAGTGCTATTATTTGCTCGAGTCCATGCTGCATGATTTACATCTACTGGTCGCCTTCATAATTCTAGGAAAGAAATTGTGATGACTTTTATCATTTTCAATCAATGTGCAACTTTTGCACCTGACATATCCCAGAGTATTGAAAGGTATAAAATTAGACAATATTAACTGAGCGAATCAGTTCCTTCGCCGATATGCGTAACCATTCTATGCAAGCAATCTTCTTTCTCTCTTTGATCCCATCGAGTAATGGTTCCGTTTCAACATTATTCACCTCATCCGTAAAAATGTTGGCCGAAAACACTTGTTTACAGAAGAAATTGGACCACACTTAACTATTACTATTTATTCGCAGTTTCATCATCTTTAGATTTTGGTTCTTGGTCATGTTTTCGTTGTAAAGGTCCACAAGCTGTGATGAAAACTTTTTGGAAAGGTACCTGTAAGCGTATGATCCCAAAGACTGATTGCTGATCATTGAACAGAGACACCCTTGGTTGTTGCATCCTTCCATCTTTCTATTAGATTCAGGATCTATATTGGCGGGTGTACAAAATACTCTTGAACAAGCTCGTAACACCATGGTTACTGGGATGACACTTTGAGGAAAACAGATTTCTTGCAACCCCAAATATTCTTGAAGTGGTATCGCAACCTGAACTGCATGGCAAAGAACCGATCAGATTCAATGTCATCACTTGAATAAGTTTTCAGGAGCCTTGATATCATACACATATGTTTTCCTCTTTGTGTCTGTCAGACAAAAGTCATGGTCATTACGCCCTCTTCAGCATATTGAATATAGTCATCAATATCTTTTTCTTCTCCACTTTGGGTTGTTGACCTAAATTATGGCCATTGGCGACTGCTATGGTTTTGCTATATCACATCCTGCAATATTTCCCCAGCAAAATTCTGTTGCATTTGATATGCCGACCTTTTTGCGATCTAATTTTGCGACGTTTCATGTGTTCTGTCCTTTTGTGTTGGGTTCAACCCTTGTATCATCGAAGATGAAGGATGCTTTGACATACTGGTCAATGGGAAAAAAGATGCCTATTCATCAGCATCAGGTATAGGTCCTTCCCTCTGTCCATTCAAGCGTGTAATTTAAAGAGAACCTCAAAACACACAGTGATCAGTTGTGAGCACGGTCTCACGCGGCAACAGCTCTGCCTAGGCACATGTTTTTTCCGTGAAATGGCCACATCAGAAATTGTGCTTATCTGGCTTCCAGAACAACATGCTTGGCCTCAAAAAACGGATGGCGGACATGGTGACAGTTATGGCAAAGCACCTTAATCTAATGGCCAGGTTTTTCAGATGGTGATGCAAACAGGAATCTTTTGAAGAACAGGCTTGGTCAT
Source organism: Ophioderma brevispina (assembly GCA_023653785.1). Lineage (NCBI taxonomy): Eukaryota > Metazoa > Echinodermata > Ophiuroidea > Amphilepidida > Ophiodermatidae > Ophioderma > Ophioderma brevispina. The sequence continues at coordinate 52,011 of JAMKCH010000533.1, read as the reverse complement.
CAGTACATTGACCGCCAAGAAGCCGATGCAAGGGTTCTGGACTAAGCTTTCCGTTTGTAGCTTATATAGAAAGTCAGCTGTCCTTCCATTTGTTTCACTGTAACTGCCTACATGCGAACAGATTTTGTAAATTGACATCCTCACCAGCAATTATCCCTGCGAAAAAATGTTTCTCAAGGCCTTTTCTCTTGTGATTAATGAGAAAGCTGTTCCAAACTTAGCTGCAAGATTTGCAACAGTATTCGTGTCGCTTTCCATGCGGAAGGTTATAGAATGATTATATCTTTAACAATTGACCACATAATGGCAAGCATCGTTGCCTTCAAGGGATAATGGTAAACTAAACACAAACGACCAAAACTATGAACATCGCGATCTAGGATCGCAAAACTAGGTAGACATCAATGCAACAAATTTGCCGAAAAAGAAGACTTTCTCTCAAGGCTGATGTGAAGAAGAAGAAACAGCTTCTCTTAAATACTTGGTGCCGAATGCACATAAGGACTGCCACGTAATCTATGCAGAAGGAGGGTGCAGAGTGTTGGTCCCATATAACAAAAAAGGCAGTTGCCATGGCATAAGTTAGGTCAAAAATCCTAATCGAGAGACAGGACTATTACTCTTCTCCATTACGCAGAGAGAGGGTGTAGGACCTTTACTTGCGGTCTGACAGAGAAAGGAGAAAACAGATGGTTGTTTAAAGCTTCAGAAGGTATAACTTAGTCAATTGTAACATGTGCTCTAATCTGCTGATTGCCCATGCATTTTGAGGTTGTGATACTACATGGGAATATTGGGGTTGGCAAGAAAGAAGGTCTATTTTTTTCAAGTAATTCATGGTGACACTGTGTTACGGAGCTTGTTCCGAGTATTTTGACTCCTCAAACGGATCCTGAATCGATAGAAAGTGAATGTTGTAATGCACTGTGTCCCTATTCAATGGTCAGCAAACCTATTTTTTTTATCTGAAGGCAGACCCAGGCATTTATACCCTCGTCTTACCAAGCTTTTTTTGTAACACGGCTTACCAAGGGGGGGGGGTGGTGGTTACCACCCACCCCTCGAGAAAAATTTGTTATAAAAGGCACGATTGCTTATGATTTTGATACCAATGGATAGCTATGGTCCTCCTCTTTCCATGATACCGAAAAAGTGACCCAACCTACCTAGTATGGAGTCACAATGACTGCATCAAGTCCGCGGTCGGCAAAATTGGCATTTTCGACCGCCGAAAATAGGCGAAAATCCAATTTTGCGCAAAAATTCGCAGGAGGAGTATCGGATTTTCATGCGTTTTCAGCTCTAAATCATGGCATTGTAGTTTACATAAACATTGGGTTTTAGAGCCATACTGTGCATAATATTTTCAAACAATGCCACCATTAAAAGATCCTGGGTGGCAAACCCCCCTACCCTTCGAATTGACGGCATACCCTAACCCCGGTGCAGGTGCTACCTTCAAATTTTTTTCGCAAAATGAATGAAAGAATGAAAGAAACGATTCCTAGAAGCTGTTTACGAAAGTGTTTAGCATTTTAGCGCACCAGGAGCGAGTTCACTAGGGGGGGGGGGTGGTTACAACCCCCCCCCCTGGTAGACGAGGGGTAACACAGAAACTAAACATCTAGTAAAAAAAACACTGATGGGTTGGCGCCAAGATAGTGATTAACTCAGTTTTAAGCCGGCCCAATGATTAGTAGCAGGAATGTGTTCAGGAAGGAAATGCCAGATAGGGCAGGGGAAAAATGACTTGTTGGTGACCATATTAGATCTTGGGGTCTCAAATGCAAGGTCATGAGATCGTTACTGACCGCAGGGACGGTTGGCCAAAGGAGTTCAGGAGCCTCCGCTTTATACGAAAGCTTTAGCATTTTAGCGCACCGGACGAAGTTCACTAGGGGGGGGGTGGTAACCACCCCCCCCCCCCCTTTGTAAGACGAGGGTGAAATACAGAACTAACATCTGTAAAAAACACTGATGGGTTTGGCGCCAAGATAGTGATTAACTTCCGTTTTTAAGCCAGCCCAATGATTAGTAAGCAGGAAGTGTTTTCAGGAAGGACATCCAGATGTGCAGTTTGGAATAAATATCTCTGTTGGCCTTGACCATCTTAGATCTTGGGGTCTCAACCTTCAAGGTCATGAATCGTACTGACCGCAGGAGACGATTGGCAAAGGAAGTTTCAGGAGCCTCTAATAGAACACATTCGGTGGAAGAATTTAGTTTGCTCCACCTGCTCTTCTGTGTTATAAAACCTGAAAGAATTCCACCAAAAACCACATCTGCAAAACTCAACCTCGAGGAGGAACTTATTTTATAGCTCATCAGTGGATATGCAAGACTGATGGTCAAAATTTAGACTTGACTGAGCGCTGGATAGTACAAGCGGAAAATTGTTTCCTCTCATGAATGAACACAATTCCTGACCAGAGTTTCCCACTGGAGAATGATCTCAGAATTGTTCTTTCAAATGCATCACAATGAAATATACCTGCAGAACAGAATGGAAGTTCCACATTTTGTGACATTCATGTTTATACATGGACCAGTCTCAATTGATGATGAACTTGAAGACTAAATTTTAGTAATAGTGTGGTCGATTGCAAACAAGTGTCTCTGCCACATTTTGGTGCTGTGAATAATGGTTGAAACCACGTACTTCTTAACTTGAAGAATTACACAATTACACTGTAAACAATCCAAATTTTGAAATTCGTATAGATTTATAGCTGCATAAACCAATCCACAATGGCTACGGAATTTTGACAAATAGCCGACTAAAAAATATTTTTTTATTCTAATCGATTGTAACTGCGATGTTTAATTTTTGTCATTGTAATCTGCCTGATGCTATATAATGGGAGGTTTACTCTTCCTCTTTTCATTTTTTTTCAAATGGTGGACATATGGTCATTTGTTAAAGACATGCAAGAAGCTCTCAAAATTAAAACAACATCTTATGTATTTCTTTATGCCTCAATTAATAAAAAAAATAACACCTTTATTTTTTTTATTTTTTTTACAATAATTAATATCATTCATTAAAGAATTGTACTTTTCAACACGGGCGGACAGCGGCCATATTGGATTTAGAGGTCAATATATATCTCCACGAACTTCTAAACTAAAACTCATTTTATGGATGTTGGCTAGATTAGTGATGAAAGAATATCTTGTTTGTCATTTTGGCCCTCCGGCAACAGGGATACAATATTTTTTACTTTCAACATGGCAGATGGCGGCCCATATTGATTTTGAGGTTAGGATGATATCTAAACTGGGAGGGCAAAAACCCTTTTACACTGGAATTTGGTGTTGCTAGAATTAGTAGGAAATTACATCTTTTTTGCCCCTTTTAGCCCTTTATTGCCAGAGATATGAGGATTTATGTTTTTCAAAATGCGGCCATTTTGTTTATGTCATATTATTCCTTGTCGGGACTGTGATCGATTTTGGTGCAACTTTTGGTATATATTAACCTGACCTTATGACAAAAAACCTTCTGTTGCAATTTTTTTTGGGTTTTTGTGGGTACAATGTCATATTTTGGATCTGACTTGACAATGCTGCAGACAAAGTCGGAAGCTTTCTCAAGTGATGCTGCAGGACAAAGTCGCCCTACTCTTTTAACAAACTGCCAAGAATACGTAAATATGGACCATCAATAACCATTACCTTCTGCACATACCAATCCAACTCTAAGAGGTCATGGACTTCAAGTACCTATGGTCCTATGTTGCCGCCGAGGGAGAAACCTTCCCGGTCACGCAAAGGCCACTTTGGAATGTCTGCATTAAACTACACCACTAATGGCACTCTGGTATCTCCAATTCACCCAGCTGAAGTTCTGTAACAGCCTGTATGGGAGTGTCTCCCGTTATATGGATCCCCACAATGGACCCTGGATGAAAGAGCTACAGTATAGACTGGGTGGCACATACACCAACAAGCTTCTTATTCTATTACAAACAATATCGTGGCGTGAGCACATGACCACGCACATCTATATGGAGATGCCCAATTTCATCTGCTGGGTTGCTCAACGCTTTTGCAAGATTTGCAGGTCACGGTCACTGCGATTGATCAAGTAGTCTCAGATTTCACTTTGGAGGCTACCATTCCCAAATAGGGTGCCTCCCTTTAACTACATTGGATGTTATTGCTTGAGACATCCAGCAGGACCATCTGACATTCCCAACTCATGAGGGACATTTACATTTTGGCGTACGTGGTGAAACACATCTCGGCTGCGGCCGCTAGATAGATATTATTGATTTTTGTAATGTTATTGTTGTTCCGTGTGAGATCTTTTGATATGTCCCACCTAAGTAAAGTTACTAAGATACAAGATAAACCCCGGTCCGAGTTAGCAGCCATTTAGTACCCATCTCTAGTAGAACAAAAGGTTTAGTTATTAACTCTGCAGACAGACCGATGTGACCCTTGAAACATGATTGCTGCAACGTGCCTTAAGAGAGGGGTCCAAGACAAAGTTCACAGGGGTCATTTTTTTTTTAAATTGATTGCGATCATGTTGAAAATTAAACCACGTTTTTTGTCTAAGTCAACCATAAGGATTAAAAAAGTATAATCTGTACTCTCTAAAGAAGTCTTGAAGTTACCAGATAAAACAGGCAAAGAAGGTCGGACATTGGGGCCTACCCTTGTTTTGCCCCCTACTCTGGTAATTACAAACAAACTGTAAGAAATTACTTAACTTTACATGAATTCAACGTAAAATCCCCGACTTTCACAGCATTTTCTTATTTTGAACGTGAAATACACTGTTCCCCATAAGTGGAATCATTTTTTTCAGACCCAATTTTAAAAACGTATTTCTATTTGAAAACGCCCTTTATTATCATATTACACAGCTGTTTGAACCGTGGGAATCATCTCTTTTCTTTTTAGAGCTTTTAATCAGTGGCGACAAATTTTTGACAACTGTATAAGTAGGGACATGCAGGGCTATTACCTCTGGAAATAATCAGAAAAAGCCATTGCGGGAATCTTGCCATATCGGCCTACCAATGTCATGATTTGTTATGTTAATAGCGCCCTTCTCATATAGAGACGTGTAACTAATTTTTAGAGAAATCATATTTACCCGCAATTACATTTCGTACATTTACACCGGATGAAGTCAGTGGTACGAATAATCCAAATTATTTGTCAACAGTGTGTCGCCGTTGAAATATTTTGTGTTTTCTGGATTTTTGCCATAAATAACTTAACTTTCAAACAGCTATGATTAGTAGAGGTGAAATGATTACATGAGTCCCCACACCTACCCAGGTGAAGGGATCCATGCCTAGTTTGAATTACATAACAATCCTTTCGTTGCGAGCTATAAAAAGGAAAACTCTAAAAGGCCGTAGTGGTTGTTCCTTCCCTGCTCCAAGCCATGTGCAACTAGCCCACGTTTTTCAGTTGTTGGTTGTTAACCTTTACAACAACAACTGACACAGGGTGCCCTAGGCTATAACTCTCGTGCACGCCGAAGAGTCCTTGCACTCCGACGGGAAGCGTACAAAAAACAAGCCAAGTCGCTGATTTCCTCGGGGTATCGCAGAGTATACGGTCTGTAAAATCCTCAGACAATCAAATCGAGAGTTGGGTCATTTTGAGCAACGAAAATCTCCAGAACGACCACGATTACTACCAGACGAGATGATCGCGACTCTTAATCATGCCGTAGAGCTCGAAAATGCCCAACGAGCCGTGTCGTTCCCTTTGTTGCTAAGATCTAATCAACGTTTCCCGCCAAACTAAAATAATCGGAGATTGCTTTCATTATGGTTATACCGAGCAAGACGATGACCAAATGTCCACGCCTACCCGTTGCAACACAACTTTGCTCGTCTTGCGGGGCTAGGGAGCACAGAAGATTTACAGCTCGGACACTGATGGCGGCATGTTGTCTTTATGGACATTCGATTCTTGACCATCAAATGGAAGACAAAGGGGTGAGAACCTCCGAGATGACTGTATTGAGGAATTGACTCAAGGTGGTGGCGCTCAGTGATGGTATGGGTCATTATTCATTATGGACTTACGAAGTTGTTTACAGGACATCTGGCAAACCACTGAACTGCCACATGCCAGAATGGTTTAATGCAAAACAATTTTTGGCTGCAAGAGAACCACTCCACGCGGCCAGGGCCGCTGTAGTGAGATAATTTTCTGAAAACGAGGCGGTGGAACCGATACCATGGCCTGCTTGCTCCCCTGATTCGAACCCTATCGAGCAATCCTGGGTTGCTTATGACCGAGCCATCATCAGGGACCTAGTCTCACTCTACAGGAGTTAGCTCAGGCTCTGACCGATGAGTGGGACGCTCGGCCCATGACATCATAAACAACCTTGTGCACAGTATGCTTGCGAACATTGACGCCACTGATTCTGCCAAGGTGGCCAATTCGATATTAGTGACTTATTGACATTTAAAACAGTACTATTGAACATTTCGATGCAAGAAATCACCCAAAAATGTGTATCTGTAAAAATGACTGATGGAAAAAATATTGTAACAAAAGCCTTAAATCTGCTATTCAAATATACCCCCTTTTCCTTTCAAGTTCAGGCGTGTGTTTGGAAGAGACTGATCAATCAAGTAGCGTGTATGTTGGCCGAATACACCATCCTAGGATCATAACTCACACTTTAAGCATCATTCCATAAAAAGTGGTAACAATATTTTATTCCAGCTTTATGGGCAACAGAGTGTAGGACATTATTACAGATTAATTTCTGTAAAGATAATAAGCGGAGAAAGAAGAGCACATGAGACAGAAAATCATTAATTATGATTTACATGTTGTAAACTTACGGCAATGCATCGAGGGACTGACTGAGGTTGGATATTAAAGAACTGATACGACGGTGTGTACCCTACTTTTGACAGGAGTTATCAAATTGCTGTTGAGTTGAAAACCACGAAGAGAGATGTATATGTTTGGAATAATTCAGAGTCTCCCGATTCATATGTTGCAGCTGAAGTAGGAAAGGATTATGGACCTGAAATTTGGTGGAGACAACAATCATATGGAATGTATTACAATCCACTGCTGAAAGGGGGACGCCTATTACATTGTACACTGCGTCGTTAGCCGAATAAACAAACGGCTAGGATCTTTATACAAATTATTTGCTTATAGACTAAATTGCTGTACATTTGGAACGATCTAACATTTCGAGTAATTGATATAAAGTCTCAAAATGTGATAGATTTTAAGCAATATAGATTTTGAGCACATAATTTGTTCACTTAGAAATGTCTGATAAAATTAATTTATTTCAAACAGTGTACCCGAAATGTTACTAGAAACGTACTCGGTTTAGTAAAAATGTAGTATGAACAGAGAGGAATACTTAAGTTTTCTATGAATATGGACCCAGGTAAAGAATAAAAAACAAAGTTACTCCTCGGGGATGTCTACAGAAAGTACAGTTCAAGAACGATGTCCTCTAGATTGTACTATTTTCCCGTTCGAAAGTGTACAGGTTAATTGGTATGTCTAACACCTTACACTCTATAACAATAAAAATCAAAATCTGAATTTCAAAAAAAAACAAAAAACAATAAAAGTAAGTCCAAAATACTTTTTTCAAGATAGCAAATACAATCTTAAAAAATTTTCAAGACAAAATTAGTACTCAAATTGTATTTCCTGTTACATACTGTGCATCTAGGAATGTACTCTAGAAAAAAATACATTCCTATCAAAAAAACGTGACTATAAATGTACTCGTGTCCTGTTCCAAATAATCTGAAATAGTCATAAGATAATAAATATATTTTCAGACACATTGCAACCAAAGATACTCCTTTTGTTGTGTCAAAGTTGGTCCTCGGGGATAGAAAATGTTCACCTGAAATGAGTGTCAAAAAAGTGCATCGAGCACATGGAAGTACTCGAAAATACCTCGTTTGATCTGAGCATTGTCTAAAACAGAAGAAAAAATATTATTTCGAGTTGGCCTACATTGTACTAAAATTGGCCTAGAATACCCACAACGTCTGAAAAATGATTAGAGAAAAGAGTGAACAATTTTACAAAACATATTTAGCCAAAATTTATGGTAATCAAGCACTAGCAGTTTCATAAATCTTCGTTTAGGGTTAAATTCGGGTTAAAAATGCTGAAAATCGGTTACGATGTTTTGAACTACTTCAAGGTACCCTTCAAAATTCTGTACTTCTGAACGGGGAAGCCAAAAAACTTGCTTTTAACAGCCCAAGCTCAGCGTGGTCACGAAACCAAGCAGCCAATGGTACTGGAGCCCTCTATCGTCGAAACTGTGCGGAATGAATTGTGAAGCGAGATAGCCTTTGCAGGTCCGTGGTCTATGGGGATCAGTACTCTTCTCTCGGTTTAATACCTTTGAGCTGATTAACATAAGTAAATTTCATATTGTAACATGTCCATACAAACACCTTTTAACCACGTATGAAACATTTACAAATTTTACCCCTGTTATTTTACCCCTTTCCTATCTCAAAATGATCAAGGATGACAAAAGTTGCATCATCAAGATTTGGAATCGGCAGGTCAATGTTGCCTATAAACAATCAAAATATTTGTACAGACTCATATGCAAGTTCATATGGGCCTACTACATCACATATTGTAGTTAAATGTTATCACTTAACCTTATAAGTTTCAAAAGCTATTAATGATTGAGATTTTATCCGGCGTTATCAATTGCGTTCCAATCCCCACCGCCAAAGGAACTGTCGCAAACCATGGTATGTGGAAACAAAAAAAAAACACAATCAAACAAACAAACAATGACCAAAACGAAAAGAAACCAGCTGTTTGCTTTCTTTTGCAGACATATGGCGTGTCTTGGTCAAATGGAATAGATGTAACTCTTCCTACAGGCAAAGGTAACATCTTCAAACACATTATTCTCAAATCTTCCAAACAATGGGTTGATTAGAAATATAGTGATGATGTGAGACGTTTGTTTATCCTCAACTTCAATTTTATTATTTGTCCTTAATATTCTTTTCTTTTTTTTTCTTTAATGAAAAGCAGTTTCCAGTAATTGTACCGATTCTTTTTCATTATCATCGTGATTGGCTACTTCGGTGCAGCTATTGCTGTTAATTATTTTAAGAATGTGAGAATCACATTTTGTGACTTAAACTTTTAAAATTCTTGCACTTAATAGGAAACAATAACCTGTACCTTGAATAAAATAAATTTTAAAAATAACTTGTCCTGCTTTACAAACAATATATCATATTGCTTCATTTTCTTAGCACCTAGACAAATCGTAGGATGCGCAAAAAGAGGCCCACAGACATTTTGTCTTTCTCACAACGAATAAAAGAAAGGTATCATCCGTCATGTCATTTAATTTTGTAATATTATTTTAGCCTATTTTCGTCATCGTCACCAAAAATCGACGTCGTCGTCATCATCATCATCACAAATCCACATCCATGATGGAGTACTCTCTTGATATAAATTCTTGGTGTTAATTTTTTTACTACTTTTCTTGTGTCATGGCCACAATATCCCGACTAGGCTGTTTCACTGTTAATAAGTAAGAGATTGAGACTTTTTCTGAAAAACCATATGTTTGATGTTAAACTATTTAGGTAAGGGCGCATCTCTGGCAACCTTATTTTGGTGCACAGGGACCACTACATAGACGAGACTACTGTCAGGATGGGGCATCTGAAAACAACGCCTATGTAATCTTGCGCACCGGACTACCACCACTTCCTCTCCGCCATTGAAAACCACTCACAAAAAACTTGCAAGCTGAACAATTGGTCCCCAAAGTGGATGACTTCGAAGCCTATTTGCAAGCAAAGAAACAGCAAGACACTCATTTATATCTAGATTTTAAGGTGAGTTTATAACATATTGTGGGACAAGTGTGTTACAATTCCATTAAACACAACGTTATGATGGGAAATCAATTTTAAACTCTTAAGTGACCAAGAAATTTCCGAATTTATACCAAAATGTTAAGGTTCCTTAGACAAACCCCAAATCAGCATAAAAATGACAATTGTTATTCGGTCTGCAAATAGGGCAAAACATTTGTTTTCAAAACATGCAAAAATTGGACAAACAGACGGAAATTTCAAAGTGAGCCTTGTGCGCTTACATCAAACTTTTTTGAAACTTATTTTTTTATGTTTATATATGTATTGCTAGAAGACCCAAATTCATATATTTAACACCAAACCTGCAGGGATCTGTACTTTTAACGGGTGTTGCAAATACACGTCTTTTCCCATAGAAATTGTACACTACTGGTTTAGCAACGTCCAAAATGAAATTGCTTGGTTTTTCAGCAGCTAAAGGGTTAATTATTTGTTATGTTACTAATACTAATTGTTTATTCACATGTATGTGTGAATATAATATCAGCAAAAAAATAGCTTTGTTTTTGATAATAAAAAAAACCAAAAACATTCTCAGATGACTTCCGTTAGTGCCCGGCGCATTAAAATAAATAATTACAAAAAAACGGCGCAAAAAACCACGCGTAAAGCGGCAGCGCGAAAAAAATTTTGGGGTCCATAGGAAAATGGAAGAGTGTGAACATGTACGCCGATGGCCGATGCCCGGGTTCAATTCGACAATTGAACTCATGTAGTACGCGCTGCGTTTGATGTTATTTTTAGGTTGAAGCGCTCGCGTCAATAACCGCGTTTTGGTATGTCCGCCGCTCGCGCCTGCCAACGTTGCACCTCGTTGCGTATGAAGCGATGCGTCAACGGGTTGTTCGATTGTTGTCACTGGGTGGTGCAGTCCTTTCTTGTTGTAAAGCATCGTAAAGCATCGCGAAATTGGGTTAAAGATACCTTTAAATGATAGAGCTGTTCACCAAACCGCCTGGGTTCAATCAACAATTGTTCGTAAAGAGAGTACCGTTGTCCATAGACTACAGTGTCCATGTGATGGTGTGCCTACCAAAGCATCTGTCTATTAATAGTTATCCTCTTAGTGCTTTAATGCATTCATTTGGTTGCAGCACTGTACCCAAATGGCCTCGTCTACAAGGTCACGGTTTAGTCCGTACATGTTGCTATAGTAGCTATGACACTCTCTCGTTGGGGACACCAGTTTCTTTACACCGGTTCCAAAATCTCCTTTATCTCTAAACCAAAGAGTTAACAACTGCTTGTCTTTTTTTTAATTTTGGCCAAATACACGAACACAAAAAGAAGGGCGATGGCCTATTTTAAAGTTCTATAGAACCTTTTCAAGTTCGTTAGAGATAACTATAATTGTTCAAACAAAAAAGTTCGAGGTTTCACACTTTTTCTTTAGAGTGCGATCGTAATACGATAATAATTATCAGTGATCAGTGATTATGATCATAAAAAAATATTTAATATACGGAATAAGTTTCAAGATCATACCAATATTTTTTAGTTACGGAAAAAAGAAATCCATCTGGAATGCAACCCTCCCTGTCGAACTTTGACAGCATTTATTTATGCTACAAAACATTATTATGCTACCAAAAAACACCCCGAATAGGTTTAACATTAGAAGCTATCTTCTGCGTATCGTGTCCAACACACTGTGGTTCTCAAATTATGATCGCAGAGATGAGTGCAATATCTGGCTGCTTCACTGAATTCCGCAAGTCCTTGTTTTGTGCCTTGTTGCTCCAGCAATGGGCAGACCAAGAGAATGTTCCATGTTCTGTGGTGCTGTTCCCATAAAACCACCACGGTAGTGTCCTGATCTGCTTCCAGGTAGCCCCACTTCTGCAAGGAAACCTAGATCGTCCAGTTCTGGTTCTCAATCTGTTGAGCAATAATCGCCATTCGGCCCATGCGGAGTCAGCTCCAGGTGGTAGATGCTCACCAGGTTCAAATACCAATAGATGTTACTTGGTTGATAGCAAGTCTTTCTTTCCACAAGCGACTCTCTTAAGCTCTGAGACTGTTTCATGAGGTTGGACTTTGTTTAAGAACTCTCTCTCGGGATTCATGCATTGGCAGCAGGTACCGTCCAGACATAGGTGCTTCACATTAGATACTTGGCAGCTACGCCTCTTGATGCTCGCTACGCTACGACGGATGTCTGGTCTGGTGGAGCAATTCCTGTAGGATGTAAAGTTTTCCGTTGGTATTGTACGGAGGCATCCTGTGATAAGCCGGCAGAGATATTTAAAAATCCTGTATCCAAGCTTCTGGCATGGGTTGATCTTTCCCATACAGGCAAGCATACTCTGCATGAGTAGCACGGGCTAGGGCAGTGCCGTCGAATTCTTAGGGTATGTGGTCGAGCACCCCATCTTGTGCCAGTGATTTGGGGTTTTTTCAAGATGTATTGGGTGAACATACTTTACTCTTCGTCCTTCCTCGAACGCTATAAGCTATTAACATACCACCCATTATAAAATGTACCTTTAGGAGACAGCCTTTTATTATGCCTAAGCCTTAGTCTTTCCTAAACATTTGGCGCTTTATTTCGTTGACATATTTCAGACGGTAAGAGTTTTTATGTATTATAGTCCCGCCGGGCTCAAGTCCACCCTATACGGAAAGAATAGGCACGCGGACAGTTGAATCTTCACGCAGCATTAGTTTCATAATGCTTTATTCCGTTGTCGCTATGGAGCCCCCCTGGCTATGGCTCCCGGCGGACTCTGCTTTCATAACCGTACTTCGACACGACGAAATGAGAGGAATTTGGCAATCCCCGGTCATTTCGGCAACCCGGGCCGGTATTTCGGCTTATTAAGTATTAATTTGTCTCACGGAAGTTATAGGGTTAACGTCATTGTTAATATGCTAGAAATTCAAACGCAATGACATGTTAATAGCTCAATTTATTATTTTATTAAATGCCAGCACTTCCTGGGGACAATCTCTGCACTCAAGGTAGTGGCAAAGAAAGGAGAAACAAGAAGAAAAACCGATATGCAAACATAACTACATGTAAGTAATCTAAATGAGAACCAGAGGTGAATGTGCTTCCAGAAAACAAGTTATACTGAGGGTCCCAAAGAAGTTGTCAAGAAGAAATACTTTTTCTAAACCATTTCTGCAAAAGTCACTTCAAACCTAGTATTTCATCATGTTGCTAAGAAAAAAATAGTAGAAATCCAACCATCTTTAGTCTATCGGGAATTTGTAACAGTCTTTTCTGAGAACATTTTCATGGTGGTTTAATCCCAAAAAAAATTACAATCAATGGCCTTACACATACAGAGGGACCACTCTCGTGTGTTACTGACTCCTTTGGAAGGCGACCCTCACTCCGATTACCATACATGCAAGTTCATAGATGTAAGTATTAAAACGTAAATGAGTTTCCCTAAGCTAACCACCCTAGTCTACCCATTTTTTTTCTGTAACACGGGTACTACCGGCAGGGTTGCAATATTACTACGAAACAGCCGGTGGGTAGTAAATCTGGCATTAAATGTTATGATCCGTCTCTATCGATACCAAAGGACGGCAAACCTCTTTTAGATGTCAGAATGACGTTATTATCCCAGAAAAGCCAAGCGTCCCTGGTATTTGCTGGACAATAGGTCGGTTTTCAAGTTTCAGCCAAAATCGTAAGGGATTTTTTTAAAAATTCTTTGGATGTTTATGAAAGGAATAGCAAAGTAGAACTACCCATAGTATGTATAATGGTTGTCAAGAGATTATTCACATGAGGAGGAGAAATCTCGGGGTTGCACTATCCGCCTATCATGGAACTAAAGGAGAAGTCAAAAGTGGCAACGGGGTGGCCCTGGTTTAAATTGTATTTTTTTTTACATTTATCTGTTAATTTTATTTCGAAAAAAATCAGAGTTAATGGACGAAGAAAGGACTTTTAAAGCACTTTTTTTTCTGACTTGGAATCATCGCTCCCGGCGAATTGGGCGCATATTGGGCGCTGTTTATGATGACGTCACATGGTAGGTGGTTTCTCATGTTCTCACCCCTCAGGGCACCGCCCTTGGACGATTGCGTCAATTCTTTGTTCTGGCCATCCAGCCCTCTGCCCATATGGTCTGGTTGCTGGGTGTCCACTGCATTTGGGGCCGTTGTTATGTCCCCAAGCGTCGAAGCTCTGAATTATAGTTCCCCACCCGCGGAAGCTCCAGAACTAAGTGTGAATGAATGAACGTGAAAATTGAATACGGGAATCGGCAGACCGTCACAGTCAGATGCCTGGCCAGATCCGTGGCCAAACTGTAACTCACCGTGACGTCATTGCGGAACCGTGTTGCCAAACTCTTTTTTAAAAGTTCTCATTGTGGTGCTACTTGGGTGGACGATTTTATTCAATCTCCTTTCTCAACAGTGCACCAATTATTTTAACCAAATACAATTTAATGATCACACATTTTCCCTTCAAATTTATACCAAATTAGTGCCCTTTTGACTTCTCTTTAAAAACAATGTGCCCAAACCGTTTTTGGTCCGTTCATTTGAGAATAGTTTTTTGTGTTAGGACGCATGGGCCATTCTGTGATTAGACTAGGGATAACGATTTACTGGATTTGTTGATCAATTGAACTCAACTATAATTAAGTATTTTCAGGCTTTTTGTTAAGTTTCCTTCAAGCATTGGCATGGAACAAATCTACTGCAGCTTTATAGCTAAATGTCTTTGTTTTAATTCACTCATTTGGAACGTATCGTCCTTTCTTGAATTGTAAAACATAAAGATAATTATAAACACTATTAAGAACAAATAAAAGGAATACCTGCTTTGCTGCTTCATTCCATCACTTATGGTTACCAATTCTCGTCAACAGGGTGTGTATGAGCAGCAAAAGTACATGCCAGTCAAGGTAAGCCTGCCTATTGTTGTAATAGTTAACGCGAGTCCAAATTGCCGTTCTTCGTTTGTATTTATACGTGTTCGAACTTGTAAGCACTTTTTCTTGTTTCTTGGGGTCTTATTCTCCTTCAGGACCAAACAACATCATCGGTTAGAGGACTTTTGGCGGATGATATGGCAAGAAAAGTCAAGAAAGTATTATGCTCACCAACCTGTTGAAACGGAAAAGGGTAAAATACATTTTAAAATTTTTGCTGAGAAGGGTTTGTGTAAATATTTTCCGATATGTGCCACCCGTATCATTCGCCGATGGCTGATTTGATGTATCAAAGAGAAAAAAATTGAAAGTGTTAATGCTTGAAAAAATATACAATTGGGGAGGCCGTGGAATACCATAATCAACAATGTTAGACATTGCAAAAAAAACTGAAGCCCCAATGACAGTGAAAAAGGTTGTTGGGTCATATAAAAACGATGATAAACAAAGAAAGAAAACCGTTGCTTTAAGTTCTTATAGGCTTAGCGGCAGATATCATAGCGTTTACAAAGGTGACGCACCCCTTAAGTACATAATTTTGCTAAAATAAAATTTTACGCGTGGTTCTAACTTTAGTATGTGCACATTCGTGAAAAATGCAATTAAATGTTCATCTCCTTTTTTCCCTGAAATATCAGTGACAAGAGGAGACCCAACGGTTCCAGACTACAGCACTAATGGTGCTATTGATAAGTAAATCGCCCGTTATGAATAGATGATAGGAAAAGGACTTCAGATTCTTGGGACTACAAAACATTGTTAATTGTCATGGCGTTAAAGCTTTTGAATTGTTTTCACCGCCCGGTTTAGATTGAATACAGCCTCATTATGAAGAAAAAAGAAAACTCAAACTTCTGAGGGAGGAGTTTAATAACTTTGATCGTATAATTCATTCATTTATTCAAAAGAAAACGAAGATGAGCAAAAAATCATGAAAGAGTTTGATTGGCAAGCTATTGACCTAACATAGTGGTGCAGAAACCACACACCCCCCCCCCCCCATACTATCATATTATATTTGACCTCGTTTCTATTCAATTTTAAAAAGTTTGTCGGAACCGCCTTCACCTGCATTCATATAGGTGAATGGTTTCGATTCTGCTATGAAAGCACTAAAGTGCATAGAAAATGGGGTAAGCGGCAAGTTGCGGATTTGGTTCTGCACAAAGTGTTAGGTAATAGCTGCCAATCAAATTCTTCATGATTGAATCAGCGCTACTGTAGGGCCATATGGGATATGTATTTGTGTCATGGCGATACGGACGGCACAGTCAGCGTCATACATTTCACACATGATGCTTTCCTAATGTGTATTGCTATGGTATGTATGCCTAAACGTGCCGGTCGCTTCGCATAACACGTTATTCACTGGCGCGATTTTTAAATAACACATGGTCAAACTAGATGGTTTTAATTCATTGTTAGGGTTATTTAATTCCGTTTTTCTATGAAAATACTGAATGTGGTCCAATAATATTTTATAGTGTGTATTGTGAATATTATTCGTTGTACGGGTTCATCCCTTTAATCTAAATCGGGTGATGGTATTACACCTGCCAATCTTTCAGCGCCCATGGATAATAAAACAATGGCTCTGCAGTTCCAGATGATGTTGAAAAAGGACATCTGTGAAGTGTTATGGTCTTCTACATACCGAGGCGATTTACTTATCAATAGCCCATTTATTTGCTGGAGTCAAAGAATCATGATGTACATCCCTAGTCATCGATTATTCAGGGCATAAATTGAGATGACATTTAATTCATTTTCTCGAAATGTGCAATACTAGAAGTGAGACGTAGAACTGATTCTATAATTTTAGGAAAATTATTTCGGAAGAATTAGGTACTTCCCCAGGAGTGCGCACCTTGGTCCTTATGAGATCTTTTTCGCTTTGGCTCATGGCCTATAAGGGACGAAATCAATACTCAACTGGCGGGCGTTTCCGGTTTGCCCGGTTCGCGCGGTTCAATAATTCATTGAGTTGGCTGAGTACTTAATCGGATTCAGAAGATTGAGCGGAAATAATGAAACCGCTTGGACCCGGGCAGAACCGGAAAATTGCAGCCGGTTTGAGTATTGATTTGGTCCCTAAGGCTATTGAATGCTGGTAACGTATGGGCATATCCTTCGCACCTCTAAACATGTCGGAAGTAATCCAGGTGCTAACTTGTGTTTGTAAACATTGATTGTCACCTCATCTATAGCACCAGTAGAATCTCCAAACAACTGACACTTTTGGTTTGGGGGGTTGCGTCTTTCAGGCGTTTTTGAGCAGCCTTTTGAACGCCTTGTTCTACAAGCAAGGTGTTACAATGAAGAGAGCAGACCTAGGCAACAAAATGAACCTTGAAAAAACTGTCAAAGTTATCGGACTTTGGCACAATATGACAAAAAACATGCCGAGATTCTTTTGTGACAACTGTAGATGCATGTGGTAGCATGATGTAAAAAAAGGCTACAGCTAAAGGGGACGGACCGGTGTACACAGGAACGCGGGCCCATCTCTCTTTCGAAGCGATTGGGCCAGATCCCACCATACAATGTTGATGTAGGGGGATCGCACACCTCATCTACAGCGAGTCTGTTACCCTCCCAGCATTGAATAATGCTGGTGACCCAATTTATACACCTGGGAGAGAGGAGTAATTGAGGTAAAGCGCCTTACTTAATGACCCCGAAAACGCAAACACCTTGACCCAGCGGGCTCGAACCCACAAACTTTGGCGTGCGGGAGAACGCTGATCCATGGACCACATGAGAATGATGTAGGCCCCACATAGCAAGGCAAAGGGAAGAAAGCCTCTGGATTTACGCTGCGCATGTATCCTCTCCCTTAGGCTAATCAGTTCCTTAGGCTTAAACGGTAAATATCAACAATTAATAGAGGGGGCACACACTCAAATAACCTCCCACACTGAATACACGTAAAAAATACCACATCGCGCACTCTCTCCCACACTACTAGATCACAACTAAAACTTGAAATAAGTTGCAATTTTTGATTCAATTCTAGTATAGATTTAAGAAAAGGGCCATATGAACCGCGCCATCACTATTTTGAGACGACATTTAGGCCTCATAGCCGCTTTCGACAAGGGCCGGAAGTCGAGGGCCTACGTTTCTACACAGAATCGAATGGTCAAAATTTTGTGATAATCTCGGCGATGCCCGCAGGCCCGTCGCCATGGGGGGGGGGGGGGTGGGGGGAAACACCCCCAGCGATCCTCAGAAGAAAAAAAAAAAGAAAAAAGAGGAAAAGAGTGGAGAAGAAGGGGAAGAAAGAAAGAAACAGAAAAGAAACAAAAAGAGAACGGGGTCAGAGCATATGATTGAACTCCAGACTTGGGCATAAATTCAAATATCACAAATAAAAATGGCTTACCTCAAGCCAACTAATTTTGTTTCAAGTTTAGACCACAGTAATCAAAAAATTGTAAGGTGCCAACGGTTGTTTCTTTTTACCCCACTTTTTTTTTTTTTTTTTTTTCTGAGAGAAAAAGGGATAAACCAAAAAAATTAAGAAACCACGAGCGTGGCAGTGGCATGGGCCATTCCCTCTTGTGTGGCACCAGTGTTAGGGGGATTGTTCAGTCGGAGCGAAGGAAGTGCAAAAAAATTGGTAGGACGGTTTCCTTGCCCCAAGCACGGTATAAAACGTATATATCAAATGCCCGTCAGTTGGGTTAAGTGCCATTCTTTCATTTGAATACTTACATACTTTACTTCAAAAAACACCCTTTCAATAGTTAAAATTAGAGCTCCGGGGATCCGACCCTGGACCCCCCCCCCCCCCGAACCCCCCCCACGGCAGAGGGCTCTGTCCTGCACCCGTTAAAGACAATGGCGCTCTGCTATGTGTAGTTCCCCTCCGGCAGTACAAAGTTATATACTGCCCGTCTCGTGGAGGCAAATTAGAAACCAGTCCTCTTTTGAATTGATAACATTACCCTCAAAATGTGGTAATCTGAAATAGCTCAAATCTGAAGAGCTTCGGGGCTCCGCCCCTGGACCCCGTAGGGGCTATGTGTAGTTCCCCATTCGCAGGTAAAAACATACTGCCCGTCTCAGTGAGCAAATTTAGAAACCAGTCTTTTCTTGAATTGATTACTATTATCCTAAAAAAAAGCCATCTGAAGGTTCTGATTAGCTGAAATCCAAGAGCATCCGGGGCTCCGCCCCCAGGGACCCCCTGGCAGGAGCTCTGCACGCTCAACAGAGCCCTTAAATTGGGGGCCCCTGACCCATCCTTCAAGGGCCTTTCCGTGTTGTGCCCGTTGTGTCACGGAACTGCGGTGTGCAGGTTTGGTTCTGAGCGATCAACAAGAAATGATTCTAAGCGCATCTACTCAGGAAAGTTTTTAATGGCCTTAAGTGGGCCCCGAAACCGCATGCCGTTAGTTGCATTGTTTTACGTTAATACGCTTCAAGACTTTACTCCGCGGCAATAATATTTCTTAGTTTACACCCCCTGACAAAATGTTTAGCGACGGTCCCTCGAGCGATGAGTAAGCTATACTCTTTACTTTTATTATAATATACCATCACATTGGAAACCTATTTCCCAAGGACTGGCAAATATTCTCACACAGGTTTTGTTATTTTACTGGAAACTACCTACCACCCCAAACGGGGAGTTATTAGTGTTGTTGCAGCTAGAGTATTAAGGGAGCACACATGTAAATAATCGTTCCCATGAAACACCCACATTACAAGGACGCCGTTTAGGTTTAAGGCCTTTTCCTACACGAGCTGGAATATTTTATGATAACCAATCCGATTGTTAATCGATAAAAGTTTAATAAAAATGTTTTGGTGACATTTTAGCTCGGCTTTAAATGGTCTATTATGTTAGCGGTGTGCCTTGAAGGGGCGTGGCGAGTTTTGATAAGGCAATTGCCAATGCGAAATTTTATAATTCTCCGTCAAGGGCATGCCACGACTTATATTAGCGCGAAATGGACCGGTACCGTAATTTACGGAGAATATCGATCGGAAACCACGTGTGATATAGGCACTCTGTCTGACAATTGATGCAATTTCTCTCTACCTGATGATTTACCTGATGCACCGTGATGACGCGCCGTGGTATTCGGCCAAGCCTTGTATGTCTATATACAACGAGTCAATCCGATTGTGTTCATTTTACCCGCTTGAGGGAAGAGCTGCGGAAATACACGCACGATCGGTTCCAAGGCCTTGCCTATAACAATGGCAATATTGCTTGATACTATAGCAATAATTTACGCTGTGTTTTCTGCCTGTGTAGTGATTGTGATCATCATTGTAATTGTTTTGTGATTTACCTTCGTCTTACCAAGATTTTATGTAATTGCCTAGATATAAGTCCCATAATTTGGTGGAAAGAAATTGAAATCGGCCATGGCGTTTATGCTACTTAATATTAAAAAACATTATGTGGTGCCTATTCAAATCTGTTTTGCCCTTAACCCCTCGTCGTACAATTGGGGGGGGGGGGGGTGGTTACCCCCCCCCCCCCACCAGTGAACTTCGCGCCGGTTGTTGCTCAAATGCCAAAACGTTCGTAAAAGCTTTAGGTAATCGTTCTCCTCATCCTTTCGGTAATTTTAGCGAAAACAATGTGAAGGTACCCCCTTCACGGGGTTTAGGGGGTATGCCGGCAAAGTCGAAGGTAAGGGTAGGGGGGTGGATGACCACCCAAGATACTTTATATGCATTTTTGAAAAATATTAGGCCCATTATGGTCTAAAATCTAGGGTATGTAAAAACTAGCCAATTGCCATTAATTTAGAGCTGAAAACACGCTGGGACATCCGGGACATTCCTACGTTTTTTTAGCGCCAAAATGGATTTAGCCTATTTTCTTATGTGGAAAATGGCCCAATTTGGCCGGACTCGCGACTTGATGGTGTCATGTGACTCCCATTACTGGTAGGTTGTACTTATTTTGGTATCAATGGAAAGAGGAGGGACCATATCTATCAAAATCATGGTATCAAAATTCCTAACGCATCGGTGCTTTTATAACGATCTTGAGGAGGTTGTAACCCCCCTTGGGAAAACGTTTTATAAAACAAGGCGTGGTAAGACGAGGGTTAAACGTATGGGAGGAAATGTTCTGTTGGCTCACTGTAAGGTGGTGGGAGTGGCAAGCGTTGTTGTGTTTAAATTTCAATGTATATTGGAGGGTCTACAACTAAATTTACTTACATGATTAGGGTATGTAGATGCAACTACTTTTTTCTATACGTAGATTAAAATGTGAGAAAGGAAATATGGCCAGAAGAAGGACACGAAGGGAGGCGTTGACATCTTACAAGAAGAGGAAATGGAATTTGGGTGGATTATGTTCTCAGAATTATTCCATATTCAACAGGTAATTCATTGCAAATATTGTGCCCTAAATATAAAACGGATGAAACTTTTGATTATGTTATAATTGCACCATTTTAATTTAGAAAGCTAAATTTGACCGACTGCTTTTGGGGTTTTAATTGGCAAATTTTCATTGCAATTGCATTTTTTCAATCTTGAGCGTGTATATTGATGAATTAGTCGCATAATTAAATTTAAGAAACATCCGATTTTATGTAATAAGGATTTAATGAACCTTATGGACAGTAAATCCAGTTTAAGTGCCATCTGGTCGCCTTTCTTACTCTGCGCTGAGCAGACTGTTGTCTCGCAAGATTCAACCATTCATCTTTAGTGGCGGCGCTGCGGCGCCGTCACTATTAGCTTGGCTTGAGTGATTTTGTCGAATTTGAGTTTCTACTTAATATGATTTTTGTTGTACAGTTAATGCTCCAAATATATGAAAAATAGTTAAGGATGTGTTATAGCCCCATGTAACACAATATTTCTATTGCTTTGAAATTAAATCATAAGAAGTATACTCCGATTTCCTCTCAAAATATAAAGCATGATTTCGAAAACACTGACCTTCCAGCACCCCATTTGAAGCGTTAAGCATGGGCTCCGGCCATCACTCTGCATAACGTCTTAAACATAGGTAAAAGCCATGATAAAGACACAAGAAAATTGAGCAAAAAAAAACAAAAAAAGCAAAAAGAGAAAAGACATCGCTAATTACATAATAGTCTGAATTTGAACCAATCAAATCAGGTAGCCTGTGAGATAGTGATAGAACGCTTAGGACCCATACTTCCAAGGGCGTGCGGAGAAGGGCTAGTTAAGGCGAGTGTTAGTATTTTTTCTAGATTTATGCATGTTATTATATATAGGTCAGATTCACGGTATATTTTCAGTTGCAGCAGAATTGTGCTATAAAGTTATGAAAGTTAGGTTTTAGAATATCTAAATCTGTGGAGTTAAGATATCTAAAGCTGTTGGACTAGCCGAAATGCTGAGCAGCGTCAGCAAACAAATGTTGTAGCAGGCCCAGATTGTTAAATATTTATAGAAATGCGTAAGTGCAGCGTGGCTGCGGTCAAGCGTTCTATCGCCATTCACAGGCACTGAATTTGGAGGGTTCAAATTCAGACTATGATGTAGTAATAGCGATATTTGTCTTTTCTTCTCTTTTTGTTTTTTTTTGCTTTCCAATTATTCTGTGTCTTTATCATGGTATTTACCTATGTTGGAAATTAATTTCTCAAAAATTCAGCAGACGTGCATGGGTTTGAAACCTGCGACAAGAAGAGATTAAGAAGCATTCTGAACCCATAGACTAGCGAGGGATTTTTTGGCGATGTTGGGGATTTTAATTCAATATAAACTCTAAATGTAAACCGAGTGAGTGGAAAGAGTTAAACAAGGGTGAAGAGTGACAGGGAAGACAACGCCTTTTGATTGATACACAATTTCATCTGAAATTGCGCGTGAAGTGAATGTTCAATCTAAAAAAAGAGGGGACGTGGACTAATATTGCATCAAAAAATTCAACTTTCACTTCTTTCAGAGTGTTTTTTTTCCCACTCAAAAAAACTGTTGTCCTCTCATTTAACTCTCGAATGAGTGGAAATTCACTATTTCATCAAAGTACAGGCCTTGGAACATGTATGTATGTAGTAACTATTATACATAGATAATATACATACCTACATACTTCTCCATACAAGGCAATTCATGAAAACAGGGATCTCAACTGGGCCGGCCACTTTCCCTTTTAAAGTGAATTTTTATTTTGGCTGGTAGCCCGAGTTTTAAGGTGGGATCAATTGACACAATCTTTTGTCAGGCTGGCCCATTCCCGGTGTAAAGAAAAAAACAAATTTGAGGTCCCCTATGAGAGAGTGTCCTAGGTACCATCTAAACATGTACGGAATAGAATAAACCGTGACATTGTAGACGCAGGCCATGGGTACAGTGATGCGTGAATGGAGAATAACAATGCCTAGATGGGTGGTAAGACACTCAGTCATGCGGACACTGTAGTTTATGACACCGGTACTCTATTAATTTTAGGTCGCAAGCGGGGAAACACGTGAATTACGTCAGTATCATTTCATCAGTTGGCCAGATATGGGCGTTCCAAAATGTCCATCTCTTCTCAGTTTCATGAGAATTGTCAACGATTACCAACCACAAGAAGCTGGCCCTACTCTAATACACTGCAGGTAGTAATAACATTTTTCATTGGTGCTCTTGTATGAAAAGGGATTGTAGTGTAGTCATTTATTTCAATAACGTTAAACTATAGAAATGAATTTATGAATTTAAACGCATACCGTCAAAATCGTTTGACTTTAGCACAAGAGTAACAATATATTTTTTGATTCAGGTTAGTCACAGCCACAACTATTTATGAGTGAAAATAATAATACTTATCATTAATTATACATATAGTTATCCCTTTAAATGTGCCTATGTTGCAATGAATTGAAGATTGAAACTCGTTAAATGGCAAAAGAAAATAAATTGGAATTAAAATAAATGTGTCCGATTATTTTAAAACGGATGTCTGTTCCGCGGCCATTACCAAATGCAAGAGAGTTGATCTGTCTTGATGTGTAGCCTGTATTTTGCTTGCGTGGCCTGTGTGTGGCTCCTCTCTTTCTCTCTGTGTCCGGAATTTCTTTGCGCGATACTCAGGAATCATAGGGTTTCTGATCATGAAACTTGTTTGGAAGATCTTAGAGATTTACCCGAGTTTGCAAGAGTATGACATAATTACTTAGTTTAAGGTCATAGTTTTTTCTTTTTATTTTATCATGGCGCTCGATATCCAAAGAAAAAACCGTTAGTGCTGGATCATGAACTTGTTTACAGATGACCCCGAAAGAGGTCAACATCGAGTTTGCAGGAAAATAACCTTAATAAAGGAAAACCCAGGAATTGAGAGACTTACTCTCACGTCTACGCCGCCTGTTCGAAGGTGTGAACCGTTGTATTTTAAGAGTGCCTGACCCCGGATCGCGAATGCTTCGTCCCCAAATTCACATGTTTTTGAACCACGACGGGTAAATATGTAAGCTCTGTCCCGACGCGAAGCCTTCATGATCTTGGGAACAAAGTGGTTTGTGAAAATCGCCACTCTTTTGCCAGCTTCCCCTGAGACTCATTATAATCTAAATGACCTCCAAGGTGATTCTGCTAAGGACTAATTAGTAATGATTGCCAGGGACGCATGTGTTGTGTTGAAATTGGATCCTGCTTTGAATTTGACAGACTGACCTTCCCACTACTTAACCATGCATTACAGTAGTATTCTTTCTGGCCTTGTAGTGGGTGATTCCTCCTCAGATTAATTTTTCATTGATGGAATTTTTACAGGTTCATTTAATTGACACCAGCAAGTGTCTGTTCCCTTGAGAGTCTAGGGCTATTCCACATCAATATCTGGTTAATGTTCTTAATTGGTCACCTCCCAAATACTGATTTTCAGCGGTAAGAGCCGGACATAGTTTCATCCGCACAAGCCTTTTTTCTCCCCCGTTATTGTACCTAGAATGACAGATTTTACCATCTTGGTTAAAATTCTGGTGTGTGAAGCAAGCGATTATTTTTTTCTCATTTATCTTGTGAATAATGGCTAAAAGGTGTTTGATTTGGATGTTATGAGTAATAGAGTTCCCCACTTTGGTCATAATTTTGTATTCTATGCGCTTATAAAAATCATGTTTAGCTCTAATATCAAAACGGTTTGATATATCGACGTAAAACTTTACAAGATGGTTATTGGACGTCAAGGTCATTTAATCATGATGTAAAGTTTCTATCACTTAATCGGGTAATTGCCTTTTAACGATTATTTTAGTGCTGGTGTGGGGCGGACAGGCACTTATATGACTATTGACGCAATGATGGACCAAGCCAGACGGGAGGGCACGGTTGACGTTCACGGTTTTATATCAAAGATGAGAAACAGCCGCATGAAAATGGTTCAGCTTGTGGTAAGTAGCTAAACATCGTTTTTTATGAACATGCATGGCAATATATAAATATAATTTTTTCGTGACTTTTGTTTTGCTAGTGGGTATTAATTAATAATGTGTTTCAATCCCGATGGTGTCCAATGCGGCGACCCAATTTGATAGGAAACCACTTTCTCAGAAGAACTTGCGCTTGAAAATTATACATGTGAAGGGTCATAAGCGCAATATCAAATCGGCAGTGCGTGTTAACTTAGAGATTTAGATTAAGTTTAAATTGTTTATTTCAAATCCTGTTCATACGTTATCATGAGAGAAAAGTCTCTTACTATTCCACGACGTAGCTTGATTCTTTGGCAAATAAATGATATATAATAAAAGCATAACAAAATTTTACATGCTGATTTTCATTTTTTATTATTCACTATGTAGTAAACTAAATGATTCTACTGAATACTGCGTTGTTCGATATGTACTATATACATATCTATCTGATTATTCCTTTATGAGTTATTAGCCTGGCTTGGTTTTATGCAATTATGATTGTGTTTAATTAAATCAGGTCTCTGGAAGTTAGACTCAAGATTTCCTGACGAGGGCGCACTCAATTTTCAAGCAAATCGTGGTTTTTACATATATACAATGTTTGTCCATATACTAATCACTGTGAAATAGCTAAGCTCAAATCGAAGTCCTTCAATGAGAATAACAATTTTGTTATAAAATTCTGGATCCATTACACGATATCATATGGCACTGTTACACTGTGAATAAATGTTTACTGCATGAAAACGGAAAATCCGATTTATCTCCAACTTTGTAATTAAACATTTTAGGTGACTATCTTTAGTTCTAGATGGCTATTTTTTAATACGCACATTATAATTCGAAATCTCTGAGTCAGCCTTTTCTCGTTTTATTGTTCGTTAAAGGCACAATACCAGTTCATATTTGCAACATTGGTAGAAGCATTTGTGTGTGGTGAAACGGCAATTCAGAAAAAAGATTTCCAATCCGATTTCAAGAAGCTGGCAAAGATCGACTCTAAGTCTGGATCATTTGGCTTAAAAAGGCAGTTTGAGGTAGGTTAAGTTGTAACCGCCACACCTTAAATTTAAATTAATAATAAAAACAATACTAATAACTCTAATAGTAGAATAAGGCAAAAAATTACATATGCATGAGGCAAAATTTAGTTGTCGACCCGCTGTCTATTATAAGCAAATCCCATCAAAGACGGCGCGACAAAATTTCCAATTGGAATAAAATTCATGACATTAATTTCACCATCCCTTGTTATTTTCCATGGACTACATATCAGGCGGCACATAAATTCACCTTAAAGGCCTATGATGAATTTGTTAAATAGAAAATAGAAAACTCATCAAAAATCATGAATCATGCCAAAAATATGAAAAAAAAGTTGGCGTAAACTGAACCGTGTTTAAAAATTCTCAGACTGGAAAAATATCGAAAGTCATTGTAGGAAAAATGAATGCGGGCGGCCGTAGCAATTGCGTGTTCACTTCGTGTCTCGCCACCGCAAGTAACCCGACACAAATGTGCAATTTTCTCTCTCGCTATGTTCATAATTCACCCATTACGAGACATATTCAACAAAACATAGTAACGGACCCTCTGATGCAAAAACATCCATAAACCCCCCTTCGTTTTCCTTTCTCCGGAGATATTGGAGATTTTGTTTCATTTACACCAACACGTTCTCTATGACGGAACTTATACGTTCGTCTCTACGCAGTATCAAGTTCTCTAATAATCTCTTTCGCAATCTGTGACCAGACTACCCGTAGGCATACTTACCGGACCGCCGTTCGTATGAAAGAGCAAGACCTAGGCAACAAAATGTATAACTTGAAAAAATTTCAAATTATCTGGACTTTTTCACAATACTGATCGAAAAACATGCCCGAGATACTTTTTGTGCCAACTGTATATCATGCGTGTACGTATACATTATCGAATTCCGACTACTTGCTACAAACGGAGACGCGGAACCCATCTTCCATAGTGCCTAGCGTGGGTGGCTTTTTTGCGTAACCAAGATCGTATAAGATCTATTCACTACCATGTATTTACATCTGGCATGTCCAAACTGTCAAAACCCTGATCATGATGATTTTTAAAATGAATTTAATTTTGAATTTTTGAAATGTTGAGTTATTTTTTGTTTAGATTTAATTTTCCCAACCTGTGCACATCACATCAACAGCACGCTCTTTTCCTTCGCCTCTCCACTCTGCCGTATCCCCTTACCTCGCAGTTCCGGAGAGGAGGGAAATCGGCACACAGGGTTATTTGGGACCCGGGTATTTCGGTCCAAACGGGTTCTCTATTGGAAATCTTGTTAAAGACATCCTCGTCTTCAATCATCGAATTTTGTCTAATAAATGTATAAATCAACTCAAATTTGTAGTAAGCCTTTTCTCAAGATTTAGGGAACCATGAATAAAACAGAAGGTGTTGTAATCACGAAATGCAACCTTTAAGCATTTTAGTGACTATCTTTAGTTCTAGAGGGCTAGTTTTAAATACACCTTATATTCGAATCTCTGAGTCAGCCTTTGCTTGTTTTATTTTCGTTAATGGCACAATACCAGTGCATATTGCAACAGTGGTCGAAGCAGTTGTGTTTGGTGAAACGCAATTCAGAAAAAAGATTTCCAATCCGATTTCAAGAAGCTGGCAAAGATCGACTCTAAGTCGGATCATCTGGCTTAAAAAGCAGTTTTGAGGTAGGGTAAGTTGTAACCGCCACACCTTAAATTTAAATTAAATAATAAAAACAATACTAATAACTCTAATAGTAGAATAAGGCAAAAATTACATATGGCATGAGGGAAAAATTGTTGTCGACCCGCGTCTATTTATGCCATCCCATCACAGACGGCGCGACAAAATTTCAAAACTTGAATACATTATTCATACCTTAATATTCACCATCCCTTGTTATTTTCCATGAACTACATCATCGGCGGCACCTAATTCACCTAAGGCACTATGAGTGAATTTGTTAATTAGAAAATAGAAAATCATCAAAAATCATGAATCATAAAAAAATGTTGGGTAACTGAACAAGTGTTTAAAATTCTCAAGCTGGAAAATTCGAAATCATTGTAGAAATGAAGCTGGGGCCGTAGCGACTGCGTGTTTACTTTTCCGTGTCTACGCCACCGAAAGTCCCGGACACAAATGTGTCATTTCTCGCTAGGTTCTATAAGTTCAGACCCATTACGAGACATATTCAAAACAACATAGTACGACTCTCTCATGCAAAACATCCATAGAACCCCTTCGTTTCCGGAGATTTGGATTTTTGTTTCATTTACCACGTTCTCTATGACGGACTGATAACGTGTCCCTACTCACGCAGTATCAAGTTATATAATATCTTTCGCAGTCCTGTGACACAGACTACACCGTGGAAATACCTTTACCGACCGCCGTAGCGTTAAATGAAAGAGCAGACCTAGGCACAAATGTATAACTTGAAAACTTTCAAAATTCGACTTTGGACACTACTGATCGAAAAACATGGCCTAGATACTTTTTTTGTGCAACTGTTATCATGCGTGTAACGTATACATATCGAATTCGCTATCTTATCTTGCTAAACTGACGCTGGAAACCCATCTTCATCAGAGTTCCTACGTGGGTGCTTTTGCTGTACCAGATAGTATAGATCCTATTCACGTACCAACCAATGTTTACATATTCATGTCCCAAAATGTCAAACCCTGATCATGATGATTTTAATGAATTTCATTGTAGTATTTTTCCGTAAACAGGTTTAAATCACTGATAATGCCTAAACCTGCACATCACATCACCACGTCTCTTTCCACTTCCCTCGTCCTCTGCGATGCCCCGTACCACCAACCTCGGCAGTTCCGAACGGAGGGAATCGCACCAGGGTAATTTTTGCGACCCTAGGTATTTCGGTACAACAGGGTTCTCTATTGGAATCTTGTTTTAAGACATCCCGTCTTTCAAAATCCTCGAAATTGTTTATAATAATGTAATAAGTGAATAAAAGCAGGAAAGTTTTTCCCTAATATCGTAATAAGTTCATTTAAAGGACTGTATTTCCCCTAACATAGGGAATAGCTTACTGGTCCCTTAACTCTCCAGGGTCGTGAGGGCACTGTCTGGTTGAGCACTCCGCAAGCTGGTTCCATTTCTGTCGGTTGTGTAAAATGGCTTGTGTCTCTTCAAAGCTCCAACTTGTCCATTCTGTGATGTTGTCTGCCCACTTTTTCCTCTGCCTGGCACCACGCTTCCTTGTGCCATTTTACTGTTCCCTGGAGGAGGATTTTGAAAGCCCATTTGATCTTGTTACATGCCCATACCAAGTAATAACAAGTAATATAAGTGATAATTGTGGTAAATAATTATAAATACATAGCAATATTGTGAAAGCTGCAGTGATAATTATCTGTTCTTTAACGATTTCTTAATCAGGCTTTGGAAAAAGTAACAACATGGCCAAACAAAGAGAGGTGTGGAGCAGGAAACAACCCCATCAACTCTTCAAGGAATAGATTCCCTGATATCATACCAAGTAGGTTGATGTTATTATCATATCAATGGTGGCTTAATATCTCAGCTCCAGACCAAAGTAAAACGCTGTAAAAGATGTATTACTTCCGCTTATTTTTTTCAATAAGGATATACCAACTTAACATTTAAAACTACCACTAAACATGATGACCCCGAAAAGTTGCCAGTCTTAGTCTAGTTCGGGAGGAGCATGGCCCACTGGGTAGGATATTCGCCTTTGGAGCAGGTCCCGTTCAAACCCCAGTAGGACACTAGCTGGGATTTAATCGGGGTACTAAATCTGGATTTAATTTGAGTAGTAAAAACTATTGATGTAACTGAGTTCCGATCTTCCCCGGGGTTCATTGGCACTTGGGGACGTTTAAGCCGCCGGTCCCCATGTACAGAGGAGTCATACTGACATGTATATCCCAGTCATGTCGGGTAGGATGGTAAACCCTGATCGTCCCAAGCCGTCATGGTCAGTTCGGGATACCCTAGCTAGAGTGGTTAACAAGTTTTGGGTTAGTACCTCTCCAGGGGATCGCTCGGTCCTCGAAAGTGAAATAAATAAGTAAATAAATAAATAAAGTAAACGCGGGTCATCACACGCAGCCATGATGCGCTCTTTTCCACTTCCCTCTCCTTGCGTATGCCCCGGTACCTCGGCAGAAGTTCCGAGAGGAGGGAAAATCGGCACCAGGATATTTGGCACCCGGGTATTTCGGCACCAACAGGGTTCTTATATGGAAATATTGTTACAGAATACCGGCGTTCAAAATCTCGAAATTGTTATAATAAATGTCGTAAAAGTGAAAATATAAAGCAAGAACGTTTTACCTAATCATGTACTAAATTGCATAGAAAAGGGACTGTATTTCCCCTAACATAGGGAATGCTACTGGCCCTTAACTCTCTGGGTTCGTGAGGGCACTGTCTGGTGAGCACTCCGCAAAGCTGGTTCCATTTCTGTCGGTTGTGTAAAATGGCTGGGTCTCTGAAAAAATTGTGGCGCTTTTCAAAAATGTGCTGTTATTGCTTTTTAAATGTGATTAATGGCTTCTATATTCAGCGGAAAGTTCACGCCCTTATTTGATGACAGATGTGCAAGAACAACAACGATTACAAAAAACGCGGCGTACATTGACGTAAGTACACCAGTTACAACGTTTTTGAGAGCGGTAATAATTACAAAACTCATCATGTACAACCATGAGAATCTTTATTACAAGCCTTTTTTTCATACTGTTTTAATTCAGAGATACCGAGCCAATATTCAACTATTGTGACACCAAAGCCTCTCCCAAATCAGGGGCTGACATATGGCGTTTGATATATGATCACAACTTCTACGCCATTGTTTTGATTAACACTTGAATTATAAAAGAACCGGTAAGTTTGGAAACTACGATGGTACCTTAAAATCCAAACATTCCACCTTTTAGACTTCTATTTTAAATGTTAATATTTATTTAGTTTGTATGTTTTATGGAATGTTGAAACTATTCCTGTGGATAACTGTCGGATACCTTTTTTGAGAATGAGTAAAAGGACATCGACGGAAAGGAAGAAGGACACCTTCTCCTAGTTTTAATGAGAACGAATGTACTTAAAGCATTCCACATTATTAAAGCGACATGCTCAAAGTTTCCCTTTGCTGGTTGTTCAAAAAAACAAAAAACAATAAATTCCTCCAAAATTGGCTTTTTTATTTTTTGTTAAAATTATAATACAGGCTTTGGGGTAATGAACATTCATATTAATTATTCTTAATTTAATGAAATAGAAACGCATGATTTAAACAAAAATACCAAAATACAAAGAAAGAGATGATCTATTCCCATCTGTGAGAAAATAATGATAGAAATCCAATCATGCTACCAACACTAACCTCATATTGAATGAAACAAGTGTCAATAAAAAAAGTTGGCAGTAAATTGTGATACATGTATATGGACATTGTGATTGGGGCGGGAAGGACCTCATTTTCGCCATGTTGATTTCTGGGGTATGAACAGTAAATGAACTTGCCACCACCACCACCAACTACAACTTCTATTACCACATCACTCTGAGGAAAGGCATGATCTCTCCATGGGCTCAATTTTTTTTGATGGGCGCATCAGTAACAGCAGCGGTGACCATGTATGATGTTTTTGGTGTATGCAAAAATAATACTTTAAAAAAACAGGGGGTGTATTTGTTCAATACATTGGACATAAATACAATGAAAAGTTATTGTACTGCAGCCTGGCTAATTAGATTTACAGTTAATTATTATTAAGAGTAACCTGCTCATATGCTATTTATAAGAAGTCATGGTGCCATATACATATCATTAAATAGGGCCATTTGTGTTGTAGCTTGGTGGTCTTCCAAGTATGATTGTGAAAGGACCGTTAATAAATCCTTCAAAAATTCTTAGAATTCATAGCCGCTACACGACATAAGCTAATAGGTATTTAGGTTCTTTATATTAGTATATAATACGGCGTACTTAAAACGATAATAAAACTCTTTTTAATAGACCCCCCTTTGAACATACAATCATTAAATACAATTATCATGGGGCAACATTGTTCATCAGCGGTGAGCGACGGGGAATACAAAACTGCAGGCCTAAAGTAGGCCAATAACCCAACAAAAAAAACAATAATTGTACATAACCTGAATCAAAGCTTGTGAAAACTTACTACCAACCTGTTCCCAGTTCAAGTTCTCAGTCTGCACAGTCCAGACAAGCCCACTCTGCATGGATCCATGGCATATTTGACGATCCAGAGTTCTGAAACCATTTAAAAACTTAAAACACCCCCAAATAAGTTTTGAAGAAAAACCCAACACGTCGTGCTCGTGGTTGTGATAAACAATCACTGACCCATAACCCGCACACCCTAGCTTAGTATTTGCGCGCGAAACTCTTACGCAAACCATATAGGCTTAACACGGCCGTCTATTAGAACATCGATATTATCTAATACGCGTACTTAAACGAGAATAACCTTTTCTAATAGACCCCCCTTCTGAACCTGACAATACATAATCACAATTATCAGGGGAAAACATTGTCTTCATCAGCGGCGAGGACGGGCGAATACCGCCCGTCCCCCTCACGGAAGAGACAAGGAAAGAAACGGGAGGCTACATTGGAAATGAACACAGTAGCAAAGTAAGAACACACCAAACTCCATAAATCACAGATGCGTAATTTAATCAAATCAAAAGATCAGGGCACAATAAAATTACAATGGACAATCCTGACTAAATTCCCAAAAACTAGAGAAGACTCTTTTGATGTCTATAGTCTACTTCACAATAGCCATCTTGGAGATCACTACCATCTGCATGTTCTTTAGAGTCTGTCTGGGGACTCTACTGATGCGCCAGCTGCCGGCAGTAGCACCTCCAGCCCTCAGGCTATGCAACCCAAATTTTATAGGGTTAACCCCCACAACCTATAAGCTTCTTTGAACAATTCACGGCATCTGGAATAGGAGAGAGACTGATTCCCTCCCCTCCGCCTCAAAGCCCTTAATAGAAATACAATAACTTAAAAGGCCTCAACAAAAAATCCTCAGCATAACACTGAAGCCATGCCAAACTCATGTATTTCTGAGCTCATTACTGGACAGGTAATTTGCACCAGTCTCTGCTATAATAACCACGGAACCCCTGCTCTATACTGGGGTCCGTCTTACTCTGACTAAGGAAATAGCATAAAAGAAATTGCAAAAAATTCACTATCAATTTAACCTTAGGTTAATAACTTCATTGTTTCTGAGAAAACCAGAATAGCAACAGGCACATTGCACATAAACGAACGCCTTCAGATTGATCCCGGCACATATTTCAGATGAGGCGATTTAGGATATTGAGTGTGGAACCGGTCCTTTTTACACAACTGGTTTGGCAGTAAGGCTTTGATTCCTCCACAAATCTAAATGCCACAAAAATTTAATATACATGGATTGGAAAAGAACCAACGGCATGACAGTCAGTGATGCCACTTTGATGCTGTTAAAATGCCCCCTCAATACGTGAACTCGGAGCATTACTGTTATAAAGATCAATAAAGTACCTGGATATAGAATCTGTGTCAGCTGGAATAGCAGAACTATCCTGCAAAAAAGACACCAATAAGCCATGCGGCACAAACGATCTAGTTGTATTTATTCATTCCACAGTACACTTGCACGTGAAGCTTTCAGACGACCGTCCACAGGTTACCTCATACCCGCGAAACCTGAAAGAGAATAAAAAAATATGCTATACAACCAAGCACAGTTATAATGGAAAAAGCCCATTCAACAAATGCAATCTTTGCCAAGCGGGCACAATGCACCTTGGCCATGCCGGACTCATTACTACCACAGCCAAGCGGCTATTTTTACTCAAAATCACGAGAATGCTCACCAGCTTATGCACAAAACTCATATTCATCTTGCGGTGTGCCAAAAATAGAATGAGTATTTTTCCCTGAACAAATACACTTGGACTTTAAATCTCAGTGTGCTTTAACCATATGCGAAAGGGGCTATTCTCTGAAAATAATAAGGGCCAAACTGCGAACACCCATTCTGGAACTAAGGGTTACTGACGCCCCTGTGCTCTCAAATGCGTGATCCGTCATACTAAATAAATAGGGGGCACTAGCCCCAATGTTAATCTACCCAACTCACGGAAAAAGCATCAACTGGCGTATTACACACCACTACTTGGAATTAAAAAAGGGGCAGTTACAATTGTAATTATCAGAAAAACGATCCACTAAAGGCCCCAAAAAAAAAATACCATTCATAAATTGAAAAAAAAAAAAATTCATTGAGGAACCCCCAATCATCAAAATCTCCTGCTGCTGAGAAAAATCTGCTACCATTAAACGTCCCTTGGAAACACCATTGAATTTGCAGTTGAATGTGATTTTGAGATCTACAAAAATTGACTAGATCAATGCTCGCTCATGACTGAAGTTCTTCCACAGACTTCCTTTATGCAAGATTTTGATTACCCTGATTGTTCTGTTGGATTTTAACCACCTTACCCTTTTCACAACTGGGGGGCAAACGCCTTCAATGCCAGGGATGCCCCTCTTAACTCACGCCATGTAGAAGCTTTACGGATTCCAACCTACTCCAATTCTGGTGGAATCCATTGTCCACAATGAACTGCCCATGCTCCACAGCCTGAATCACTAGCATCCGAGAAAACGAAAACCAAAATCTGTGGTAAAGAAAAGAAAAAATTCAAACAATAAAAACGTTATTCAATTCGGCATACCTCCTTCTTCCAAAAGAAATCTCATCAATCACGTTAAATCGAAGCAATAGAAAAAATTTCATAATCCCAAGTGCAAAGCCGCTGGTTAACTTCCATGGTAGATACATGGAATCTCAACACGTCAAAGACCGACCCACGAGGGGCTTAAAGAAAACTATTTACCTGTAATGGAAGCCAATTTCCTCGTGGCAAGAGTTACTATCGGTAACGCTGGCTGGAAGACCTCAATACAATTAATAAATAAAGAACTCCTTTTTAGTACTGATATTAGTGCCTTATACAGCCCCCATGTAAGTCCAGCCAATCCAAGAAATTAGTAGATGACCAAATAAAAAGGATTTTTCGTTGTTAGGAACCAAACCAGTTGAATAAGATAGCTTTGATAGATTTATTTATTTAGCCATGACCTGAGCATCCTTGTCGTAAGTACATATCCTGCCCCCATCATCATCTATAGTATAATACCATGCAACATGACCGTTACCTTCCAATGTTTTACGAATGGGGCCCTCAGGCATGGTAAAAAATAGGGGCAGTAGATAGGCCAAACGGCAACAAAACGAAAAAGAAAGAAAAAAATAAAATACTTCCACTGTACCTTCTACAACCCATGAGAAACCTAAATATTTGGTATGCTCCGAAAAAAAAAAATATCAATATGGTGATATCCCGACGAAGGTCAAACGAAAACAAAAAATAACCTTTTGAAAAACGTAAAGCAACAACCCTCCAATCATCAAAGGGGAAATCCTGTCTTTCCACAAAAATTGATTGATAAATCTAAAGATATAAAATTAATCTTTCTTCCCTGATGCCCTGAATTAGAAAAAGCAGCAAATGGAGTAATAACATGAGGGGAACTACTAATTTGAAATCAAATGTTTGTTTTAAGGTCCAAGATGGCATCCGAAACAATGGTTGGAATGAAGCCAATGCCAGGTTATGTTCCTGGAATGAAAAACGGGTGGGGCGTCCTCGATGAACGGAAGTTATATCCTGCAGAAAAACATTCAGAATCCACGAAATTAGAACTATATCCTTCCAAAATTTGAAAGGATGACCTAAGCAGTCCCTCACTATAGGCTTGAGGCACCTTGTTCGTACTCTCAAAATAATTATGAAATAAAAAGTTATCTCGGACCGTAGTGCCTCAGCCTTGTCATGATCCACCATAGCCGGTACTGTAACGGAATAGGAAATCCCACACACTGAACTAGTTTGGGGTGCAACCGTCCCTATCCATATTTAAAAATATAAAACAATATAAATTAGCACATGCAAACACGTGAAATTTCATGACACTTGAAATCAGCAAAACTGGATAAGAGGGTACTGCACGTAACTATCCGCACCTGCCCCTATTCATTTTCATGCTCCACCAAATACTCATAAGTACATTGCTACTCAGCCACAGTCGCACGACATAAACAAACGTACTTCTATGGCACATGAACCATCGTCACGGCATTGAAAAACGATCCACACACCATCCAAACACATGCTCAAAAACATAAACAAACGTTACGGAATTACCAGGATAAAAATTGCTGTGAAAATACTCATATGCAAGCGCAGCATGTCTTACCAGCCATCGTAACTTCACCACTGCTGGGCGCTGCCCTCTTTACTGCTGCCCCCAACGTTGCTCGTGCAGGAATTTCTCTCCAGGGCCTGCCGGCTGCATTTTTAAAGCACAGGTCAGCAGGGGCTCGCCCTGAAGCTCCTGCGTTGGGGAAGAAAAAACGCCCCCAAACGATGGTCTATACTGTGTGGTATAGCCACGAAAAGGTTTAGAATCAGGAATTATTAGCAGGAGATTCAACACGCCTCTGCTGATCCCCATGTTGATAAGGCTGACTGCGCTGACAATCTTGCACGATTTCCTCGTTATTATTTACCACTGCCCCTGATGTGAGCTTGGCGAATGCGCTTCTCGTCGCTAGAATTGTCTGCGTACTCGACACTTTACATATTTATGCCACCACGATCCCAACCGTAATAAATTCAAAATTATGCAAAAAGCTTATATGGAATATAAGTTTGAAGAGCGATAACCCCAAAAACCCCTGCTATACAGCTCACAAAATTTCCATTATAGAAAAACAAATTGAAAAACATACTCCCCTTAACCTCCTTCACTATTGTCCGCTATGCGTATTACTTATTACGCTTGTGTAGAGATTTCAACACTCCTCGCACCTCTCTTGCGTGCTGAAACCTTCCCATCAGAACATGAAACTTCTTCACGTCTTCAACCGTCGTCAACAATCTCTTCATTGAACTCGAACTGCACATTGTCCTTTGAACGGAACTGGAAGATCTCCTTTCGTTAGGGATTTCACCTGACGAAGCGCTTCCTCGCGTCATCCCTGTTCGGTCCGATATAGCAATATCCAAAATGAGTTTGGAAATTTTTTGCCCAAAGACCTCCCGCTACACAGATCTAACTATATTGCAACATCCACAGCGGATAGAGGTTGCGCAGGAAACAGGGATACGAGGCAAATTTTCGGCATCAGGCTGATAATTAGTTCAGAAGATTGCCGATTCGTGTTCCGACATTTTTATATAGAGAGTGAAACACCAACACGTCCGTGCTAGGTGGTGCTGATAACAAATCACTGACCCTAACCCGACACACATCGCTTTCGTAGTTGCCGCGAAAACCTCTTACGCAACCACATATAGGCTCTTACACAGGCCGTCTCTTCGAAAAATCCGAAAGGCTGCCTTACGTAGCTCTTTGACGTTATGAAGGACCAAGGCACAAAGCAGGGTTCTAATATTAGGATAGAGAGGCAAACTGTTACGTAATCTTTAGAAATTCCCAGTCTTGCATGTTTTGCCGACCACAATAGAAAACTCTAGAGTACCAAACACTAGAAGCAAGGGCTGCCGCCGCCTTCTTCCACATACTGTGGCTGCCGCTTTGACCCATATATACTAATCGGTATAGTAGTGTATAGATTACAAATTATAATGTATGTGTAGAGGTGGCCAGGTTGGTTTGATTGTAATAATAGTGTACCTGGATCCTTGTGCTCAGATACTCTTTTTCCCATAATGCAATTGCGCGCTTAGGTGAAAAGATGATTCATTGGGAGGTTTATTTAAATTCCATAGCTATCTTTGGACTGAGGTGTCATTTCATTCGTTGTGTGGCCAGGGTAGGAAAAATTTAACCAACCAATAGCCAACCCCAAATCCAACAACTGATATCTTGGCGGAGGGTTGGTATCGAATAGACATTATGTGTGTATACAAGCACCCACAATGAGAATTTTCCCGTTGCAAATATTCAAAATGTCAGCGCCCAGCACGGACGACTGGTTTGAATGCGGTTTTCACCCCCTTGACCAAGGGGGTTCTATCCAGGAATACTTAAGGCATCCATAAAACAAAATAGCAAACAATGCAAAATTTGTTTTACTTGGGTTCATCTAAAGGTCATTGAAATGGAAGGAATCTAAATGTTGCTTTTTGTGAAGTTTCAATCTCATACTTTTGATTTTTGCCCTGCGGAACCTTTCTATCAAAAATTACCCCATCTGGAAGGATAAAAGCTGGAGAAATATTTGCTTGGTACAAAAATCGTGAAATTTCTAAAATTCGTATAAGGAGAGGAAAATACGAAAGTTCAGCCTATGTTTTATATTGAAATCAGAAAATCATAATTACCTTTTTACTCTCTTTGAGACATTTCTGTAGACAAAGAAAGGTTAGAAATCTATTGGTGTCTAATTATATAAAATTATATTATGACAAAACAGTGCCAGAATTCAGTGCATATAAACGAAGGGAAGTAACTAAAAAAGAGTAACTGATTAAGTTTAAATAGGGTGTCATCAGATGCCCCTCATGTTCATCAATTTTCTTGAACCTAGTCAAATGTGCCACTGTCAAAAATAATATTACCTCCCACCAAATTTAAATTCATCTCGGGATGTAGGCAAGACGGGGCCACCTGAGCTTCAAAGTTTGTTCACAAAGTCAAAGGATGTTGTTGTTTTTTGACAAAACACAAAAAGAGGGGTCGTACATGTGTGATTTGGTCATAAATTCTCAAAGATTTGTACTTATAAGGTTAGGCAAACAATTTCCAAGAAGTACCAATTCCAAACTCCTCCTCATTGCAGAAGAAAATATATTTTTTAATAAATTTATTTCAGTGAGGTCAAGGCGAATACACTGAAATAGACAAACATGACCATATGCAGAGCTTTTAAGGTTAGTTGAACGGGACAGTGTATGTTGTAAGGTCAAGCCTATATAACCCTTAACCAGTTATAATATATCAATAGTTGTTAAAAATGTACTGGGGCAAGAGGTTCTATATAGATAGAGAGGCAAAACGTTAAGAAATCTTAGAAATTTAGAAAATTCACGTTCTCGTGTTTTGCCACCAACAAAGAAAACTTAGAGTACCAACAATAGAAAGACAATGGCTGCCTCCCTTCTTCCACATTACTGGGTGCCGCTTTGCATTATACACCAATCGGTTAGTTATACAAATTGAATGTTTGGTGTTAGATGTGGCCAGGGTCATAAAAGTGACCTGGATCATTGTGCTCAGATACTTTTTTCTCATAATGCAATGCGCGCTTAGGTTGAAAATTTGTATTCATTGAGGCGGTTATTTAAATCAAGACGGACTGAGGTCATTCATTCGTTGTGTGGCCACTGTGGTAGGACAAAATTTAAACCACCAATAGCACCCAACATCCATCAAATGATTATTTGGGCGGATTGTTTGTATCGATTTAACATTATGTGTGTATACAACACCCAAACTGATAATATTCCGTTTGCAATATTCAATGTCAGCGCCCAGCACGTGACGACTGTTTGAATGCGTTTCACCCCTTGACTGGGGCAATTATAGCAGGCAACTCTATGTCCTCTCATTTATGTAAACATGGGAAAGCCAGGTGGCATTTCTTTTCAATAGTAGTAGTTAGATACTCTTTGTAGAGTAGAGTAGTGATTATGAACTAGCCTGAAGGCTGAAATTATAACAATACACTGTCCTTAAAGAACCCAGTTATACATAGTCAAGGCTTATTGGGTCATGTTGTGGTTATTCTGTGTATTGCGTTGCCTCCATGAAATTAATTTAATAAAATGTATTTTTTCTGGCATTGAGGTTGAACCTTGTTTGTAAGTGTTTACTAGCCTCATTGGAGGATTTCTGGCCAAAAATCCCGATAACGGTCATCATGTTTTTGTGTTTTGTCAAAAAAACATCAAAACATCCTATTGACTTTGTGTACCAAACTTTAAGCTCACGGTGGCCCCTATTGCCTACATCCGAATGAATTTATTTATTTGGTGGAGGTTATTATTTGACAAGTGCAACATTTAAGACTAGGTTCAAGAAAATGATGACATGAGGGGCATCTGACGCACCCGTATGTTAATACTTATATAAATGTTTGCAAACACGGCTTTTAAAAGTTTAAAAAGTGAGTTTGACAGTGACCTAATGCTCCTTTATGAATTTAATTTCATATTCCATTAAAAGGGTAAGGAAGATGCGGCGTCATTTAATCACGATGAAAATAACATGTTAATGATCGTTTGTTTCGCTTTTTAACGTCTTTAAGTCTATGGCAAAGTATTGGCCCAATAAAGGCGATACCACAACTTTTGGACCACTTACTCTGAAGTGCATCGAAGAAGACGTCAGCTTGAAAGATATTATAGTTAGAAAGTTTCTTCTGTCAAATGCATACAATCAGGTAGGGGGATAAATTTTATCTCTATTTTTCCTTGTCGATCTTAAAGGCGTACAAAGCTGGAAAGAAATTATTCCAGCTTGTCCGGAGGAAAATAAGAAAAAAATATATAATATATTTAATGGGGAATTTAACCCCCCCCCCAAAAAAAAAAGAAAGAAAAAAGAAAAAAAAATATAATTAACTGGGTGAGTAGC
This sequence comes from Ophioderma brevispina, assembly GCA_023653785.1. Lineage (NCBI taxonomy): Eukaryota > Metazoa > Echinodermata > Ophiuroidea > Amphilepidida > Ophiodermatidae > Ophioderma > Ophioderma brevispina. The sequence continues at coordinate 11,120 of JAMKCH010000533.1, read as the reverse complement.
ATTGTCATTTAAAAAAATAATTATGACTGTTTATATATACATGTATTCCACAAGAACACACAAAATATACTCATGCCAAGTCCAGGTGTTCTTAAAAAATGAAAATTCTGATTTTTGCCCTGATGTAAAGCTTTCTATCAAAGATATACCCATCTGAAAGGATTAAGCTGAGAATTATTTCTTTGGTACATTAAATTGTTAAATTTCCAATTTCCTATAGACCAGTTAACATCCTACGTCACTTCTTTTGTATCCTGCGAATCCATGCCTGAGAATCGTTATTGCCCATAGTATTAAAACTCTAACAGATACAATTGCCCAGTGTGTAACAGTCAGGCCGAACTATTTCAAGATACCAGGCCCTAACATGTTTACAAACATTGCTGTTAACTGGTCTATACGAGCAAAAATTCATCATGTTTTATAGACCAAGATATATAGAAAAACACCCGGAAATAAACAGGTAGAAGCTGAATTTTTCCAAATAGTTTCCTGATGTTGTAGTCCCCAAGAATCCCCTGTGTGCTATTTTAGAAGGGGGTAAAAGTTTGTACAGGGGGTCAAATTATAAACTGTTCCAAATGCGTTCAAATGTATACCAACGTTTGTGTTATGTCATAAGGATTACAAAGGTATAGTTTGCCCTATCTGCGATTTATTGATATTTACTTTATCGGACATAACTGTTCAAGGTCATCTGGGTAAAGGCTCAGAATGCTCCGATTACTTTACCAAACAAAAGATGGTATCAAATTGTCGTCTCATTGTGTAAAGTGCGAATAAATATTTTTCATAGTATAAAGTTAATTTTACTCTGCTATTATGGGCTCATTATGAATTGTAAAATTCTACTGGTGGAATCTATGCGAGGTCACACTGCAAGGGGTTCCATAGTTTCTAAGGGGAAGTGTGTGAATGAGCTTTTTGCATAATATGACCATACACATGTACGAGTATTGGAACTAATTAATAAAAATCGTACTGTTTTGTTAAATTTTACCCACACAATGTACCTTGAACATTTTGGCCTGCAATAACACAAAAACAAAGTTCAAACGTTATCGCAAATATCTACAACAAAAATTGTTGACTTACTCAGTTTTGGACAATACGATATACAATAGCCATGACTAGCTCATTGAATCATTTTATTTTTTTACCCCTGTATAAATTCCCCCCTCATATTTCTCAATAGCACACCAAAGTGGTTCTTGGGGCCCTTTGATATGTTGCTGCCTTGCAGCATCGGGAACTATCCTGAAAACTTCTACCTATGTTATTTCGCTTCTGGCTACATCAGACCTAAAGTTCTGGCTATTATATAAGCAATAATATAAATGACCTTTTGTTTTTCACTTTCAAACATATTTTCGGTAGCCAAATAAAAGGTAAGAGAATGTTTTTCTGTGTAATCTATATGAACCATTACCTGACGTAATCTGAATGCTATCAAAATCTCTCGTTGCATCTTTAATGAAACGTTGATTGTTACTAGGGACTGACATTTGACAAGTGACTTAAAACTTTCCATGTAACCTGCCAAGGTGTATTTGGCAAACAGGTCCCTCGTGTTGGTCAGCTGGGAGGAATATCCTGGAATCCTGGGTCCTCACAGTCAATGGCTGTCCATGTTAAACACCCTTCATCATGTTTAACATACTGCTATTGTGTATTGAAACTGAACAATGGTACAACCAAGTACAACCAATTGAGGGATTTTTTTTATGAAGAAACCTTATGGGTGATTTTACCAAATTATGTACTGTAATATATGCCCGGTTGTCATATTGGATTTGTATCATACCTGCTGATGAAATAAATGATGAATAAAATTCATCAATTAACAAGATATCGTGAAATTAAATTTCAAGTCTTTAATCCGACTCTGGTTATGTAGCCTGTCGCGTATTTCGGATGTCTACTACAAAGACATCAAAGTTCACAAGATGCCGCAAACTTTTGCTGCAAAGATTGATATGCATTAAATATTATTTTGATATCTGGTGTCATTTGCATAAATGTTTATCTGGGAGGGGCCTGGTCGGCGGGGTAAAAGCATTTTTTTAGTCACTAAGCATTTTACAAGGCGCAGCACGGTAACGTTTAAAAAATCGATTTATCACTTTCCTGATCTCTATTGGGGGCAGGGATGGGGCAAGGGATTTGTGAGGCGGAGGTCGGCGCGACCCCTTAACCCTGACACCCCCCTTTCCTAACTGGTCCGTCCACTGGTCTACCTTTATTCCAAATGTGTAATGGAGGATATGCCGGCAAACACCGAAGCTTAACGTAAAACCCATAATACTCTTGGATTACACTTGCGTGTAAATTGTTCAGTCTTTCACAACCAGTTTTTTACAAATTTACTTCTGCAAATGTAACTTTCGAATGCGTGAATATATTTTTAAAGCGATTTTTTATGGGAGATACAAAACGTGGATGTACTACAGAGAAGAAAAAAAACATGAATGAGCCACAGAGGGTGTTCAATGAAAAACGATCAACTGGAGTCATAGTACAAAGTAAACAATAAAAGGGCTCAGATTCAGTTTGAAAAAAAATAACAGGTTGTAATTATTTGTATATAAGTTGTAATCCAATTTATTACAAAACTTGCCTTATTTTTTATCGAATTTAGGACACTGGGATTGCGTTAAAGATTTAAAAACAAAAAAATCTCTGAACGATTTTGTTTTTCACATTGGTAGAGATGATTGTCATAATAAACTCTTACTGGTGGAATGCTTGCATTGTACTTTATTGCGAGACTAAAATGAATTAACACTAGCGACATGTATAATAAAGGAAACTATACGTTGATGTATTGTTTTAGTGATCTTAGCAAAGGCATTTGATAGGGTATAAGGGCAATTGAAATACATGTTCCTCTCATAACTTATCGAACGTGCACATGTTATGATAATAAAACCCTTCCAAGGGTCAAGATCCTTTCATCAGGGAGGTACATAAGGGTCAATTCTTGGCCGACTCTTTCTATTATTAAGTAAAGTTGCCAGGTAAACTGAACTAACAATGTGGAGTTACGCTGATGATAACTTTAATTTATGTTTGTGACAAAGACGCTCATGTAATTGAAAGAGCCTGAATAAGAGCGGAAGGACCTCAGTATAAGGTTCAATGAGGAAAACATGAAAGCAACTGTAAACAAGGACAAAGTTACGTTAAATATTCAAAATTTAAAAACCAATCTCACTAATTCATATAAGTGAAATGGACAATGTCGAGGTTGCAAATGTTATGATTAAATGACCTGGAAATGTATATAATTGTAACTCAAAATGGAAGAGTTCATTTAAAGAGCGTTTGTAAAAAGTATGTACCAAGGTTGCTATCAGGAGAATAGTTAAACCATTCGTTCCTAGAAAATCTCGATTACAATTTTATAACACAATGATCCTACAACACTTTGACTATGCCATAACTGTATGGATCAGCTAGGTAAGGATATATTAAAAAACTTCAAAAATTGCAAAAATGGCGATGAGAGGTGCCCTCTTTAGAACACCTTTCAATGCTATTGCACCAGACATTGGGGTCACTGAGAGATCGAATAACACATACGCAAATGGCTGTATGATGTATAAGATATTCATAATCGCCACCAGGTTCATCGATATAACTCCCAACATCTTAGTGAATTCTATAAAGTAGAACAAGGAACGGAGGTACGGCACATGTTTGTTCCAATAAGACTAATTATGGTAATAAATTAATTTCTTGGGAAATGCGCAGTCACTGGAAATGCTAATCCCAAGATATTCGACATGCGACGGCGATGCATTCAAAACAAATTTAAACAATTGTGACATGATGCTTCAAGGAACAATAGGGGATGTTTTTCTAATATAGTACACAGAGAATGGTAACAAGATTGTTTGTGGGAGTTGACTCATTGCGGTTGATTTTGTGAGATTCTTAAAGGGCGACTATATAATTTTTAATTTGATAGAATGGCCTTCACCCCAAATCCCATCTGTAAAGTTTCGCGCCGATTGTCAACCCGTTTTGGAAGTGAGAGCTAAAACATGATTTTGTAATACCCATAGAGTACTGTGTAAAATTATAGTGGTCGACCAAAAGGCGACATGTTTTCGATAATAACATCCCAAAACAAACTTCCTTTAGCCCTAAGATTCACAGGGTAAATGAGAAAAGGTAGCATTTTCTGATACCAAAATTGTTTTTTTCTGCCACTTCAGCTTAAAAGTCTGGGGTCCTGGGGACGAGGCTACTAGGCAATCAGAACCATGGCCTTAAAACAATTTTAGTCAATTCATTTGGATTCTTTCTAATGGTTGTTGTGGATTGGTGCTACAGGAACAGTTGGAGTTTAATATTTTTGTGTACAATGTCTATTATCAATTTGGTGGTACTCTGTAGTGATTAATCATATTTTTGAACAATGTGAATTTATGTATTCGTTTCATTGTCTTATGTTGTTGTAGCTTTATATTATTCAATTTTAATGATGAATATACTTTAACAAATTACGTATGATGTTATTGTACTTTTATGAGTTCACAGGGCCCTAGAAACATCAACAATGTTGAGGGGTACCCTGTCCAAAAATAGGGTAATAAATAAAGAACTTAATACATTCCTCTTAGAAATTGATAAACATGTCGAGCCATTGAATAAACATTTTAACCAAGACACGGATTTCACCATCTCTCATACTATTATTTTGTTTTTGGTGCCCAGGTTTTTGACAAAATGATTAACTGGGTGGAGTTGACCAGTTATTTTTTATACCGTCAGCTTGTATAGTGGTAAATACAGCGTTGGAACCTCAAGTCCATGACCTTCTATGTTAAAACATATCGCTTTATTATAAAACTAAGACCCAAAGGGACACTTTTGTTCAATCATAACATCTAAACCTTGAATCTTTTAGCCCTTTAGATTTCACAGTATACCTTACTTCAAAACACTAATATTTTCAAGCACAGATTGATTTTGCACACGATCTGTTTAGTCATACCAGCTAGAGACAGTCGCCGTACAACTCAAACATAGGCTCATGCATGTATAAAACGTTTTCACAGCAAAAATCACGTCCAAATGCACGTCCAAAAGAAGCAGAGCCATATGTATATTTTCTGAGCGCAAGAATTCAAAATTTCTCCACTGTTATACACAATAAGATTCCATATGACTTGCCTGATCGAAATAACCAAACGAACGCAAACTATAGTATGAATCAGGCGTTTAATAGCCTTAAAGGGACACAACACGCTAAATTTTAGTTTAAAAAACTAAAAATATTTGGAAATTGCTGAATCGTTTAAAGTGATGCATAAGCATGCAGAATTCCCATAATTTCTTTTTTCCAACTAAAAAAATGACAGAAAAGGAAGAAATGGCAGAGTTCAAAGATACAAATCTTCATTCAATTACATGCTGTAGTAAGTGTCCGGACAGTAATGGCTAAAATGTCCGATTTGGTCGTTATTAGGTTGCTATCAGTCTTATCATTTGCAGGGTATATTAAGATACCTAGCTGTACATGTTACAGTCGTGCAAAAATCTGATTTTTGATGATTTTTTTCGATTTCCTGATTATCAAATCACTGATAGTGCCTAGTCATTCAAATGCCAAAAATTTTCACATTATCAATAATCCATAATACTTTAGAATGAAGGGGAGAAAACCATAAGGCAGTTTGAACTGCAGAATTGGCTGGCGGATGACGACGAGCCCAGTTCAGCAGAATCTGTCCTTGCCCTCATCAGGTGTCTGAAACAAAGGAATCACCAGGAAAGCTGCCAACGCATGGTCATACATTGCATGTAAGATTATCTAGACTGCAAAACGTTCTCTTATTAAACCAACATTTTTTATTTCGCATTGGTGAATTTTAAATATTAAAGGATTAGATGAAAGAGTAAAATGTTTTTGAAAAATCACTTAATTCAAAAGTTAGAGGTGAATCGGATTTTCCGTTTTCATGCACTAAACATTTATGCACAGTTTAACCAGTGCAGTGCCATAGGATACCGTGTATAACAAAAAATCCGGATCCGGAATTTTCTAACAAAGTTATAATTTTCTATATGAAGTACCTCGATTTGAGCTTAGTTATTTCACACAATGATTAGTATATGGACAAACATTATTATATGCAAAAAACACGATTTGTTTAAAAATTGAGTGCGCCCTCATCGGGAAATCTCTGAATCAGCCTTTAACAACGAACGGTTAAATGACAATTGTGCCACTTTTTAGAAAAATGAATAGAATGATATATCCAAATACAGGGTGAGTAAAAAAAACTTGACCCTGATTGTGTCCGCCATTTTGAATTTGAAGTAAAATATATCCAACATATGTGGTATCATCTGAAAGAGTAGTTTATTATCTTTAATTTGCTGTACAGATCATTCAAACAGTCGTTTGAAACAAGTAGTCGGTTTTGTGCTCTGTCCACGGATTCACATTAAAATGAATGGCGTTCATAGCGAAGCAAATCATGGTCTATAAGACAATCGGGCTATCTATTGATTGCAGAATAAAGGTGACGCTATTTAACCTCACAAAATTCAATCACAATCTACCATCGATGCCCTCTTAATGTTTCTACGTCCTCATCACTCAAAACAACCATTTGAAAAATAAAGTAACTTGATGCATGTATCAGTTTCTAGAGGAGTTGAATGAAACATGTCCATATGAAGGAACAGACACCGTGACAACCTGTGTTTTAAAGTATTGTCTATATTTGTAGACCAAAATATGCCATATCTTAAAAAAGTGTTTCAGAAAATATCATTATAATTGACTTTTACACCTTTAAGATACTACTTTTTTGACATAAACATAGACATACCCTTATCATCATTTGGAGGAATCATTTTCTTAGTTGACCACCGTGTTTTCAAATGGGAATCCGTGGATAGGAGGAAAAGCTGACTACTTGATTCAAAAGACTGTAGCTCGGCCTATACTTAACTGATTTGAATTATCTTTGCAGCAAATTAAAGATAATGAAATAGGCTTTCCGATGATAGCACATATGTTAGGGACAAATTCAATACTCAACTGGCGGGCGTTTTCCGGTTCTGCCCGGTTCAATTAATTCATTGAGTTTGCTGAATTACTTAATCAGATTAAAGGATTCAGAAGATTGAGCGGATTAAATGAAGAGCCTGGGACCGGGCAGAACCGGAAAACGCCCGTCGGTTGAGTATTGATTTGTCCCCTTAGATACAATCAGGGTCAGGTTTTTTTTTACTCACCCTGTACCTGTATAGTACAGTTAATAAAAGAGCATTCATTTGTAGGATTAGAAATGATTATGTAACGATTGCTCAGCATGCAATTGCGTTGATCTTGAAGGTGTAATAAGCTGTTCATTCATATTAGTAAGTCACATTTTCTGCAATTATTAATATTCCATATGGTTTCAGAATTACAAACACAGGGTTTCGTGTACAGAGACGGTTTGATAAAAAATGAAACCTAGGTTGAAGACAAGCCCGAGACAAGCACTTAACCTGTATTATGAGAGATAATTGTAAAATAATTACTCGGGGAGCTTAAACAATTAGGAAAGATAGTCTCTGGTTTCAAAATGCAACAAAACTACTAAATTAATTCAAATTTGGCTGAAAATTCAAGATGGCGGCCGTGAAGCGTATTGTTTTTTTCAGGTGCTTACAAAAACAGTCAGAAGAAAGTTATGTGGAAGAAAATCCATTGACATATTTTAATTTGAAAGCTAATTGGATAAGGATGACCTTAAGATTGCAAAATTGAAGAAAAATGTCTTTGGTTTGGAAATCCACAAAATCTAGGAAAATTGGTCAAGAAAGAGGTACTCATTGATATTAAAACCACAAAGGTCACAGACCGGTCAAAAAGGGTGCATGGCATGGAATCAACTGTGTATTTTTTTTTGTGTGCTGACGTGATTTTTCACTAAAGTTGAAAAAAGGGCTATGTTATCTCTAAATTCATGTATAGCTATTTTCATTCCAAATTACATCTTTCATACATGCTTCCCTTTTTGAGATATGATACCGGTGTGAAAGAAGATATAGTCCGGTGCGGCGGGAACCCATAGACGACAACGAAATAAAGTGTAAAACTAATGTTGCATGAAGAGTCAAGTGAATCGAGTGCCCTATTCTTTACCGTTGTAGACGGACTATGAGTACGGCGGACTATAATTACTTCTACGCCTGGATAATTTAAGATGGCCATTTTGAGAAAACACTGTTTTGAAGTCTAGGAATACTGTTTTTAATTATTATGCAAATTAAGCAGGGTTAACATGATTCTAAAACTGTACTTAAGATTACAATTTTGGTGGCATTTGCCTGACAAAATCTGCTTTATTTTTGAAGTTATTATTTGTTTACTTAATAAAACATTAAAAATAGCCGCTTGAAAAACAATAACTGCGTTGGATTTCGGCCTTTGATTGACCATAACTTTGGAACCGCTGCTCCGATTTTTGTGAAATAAAAAAGCAGCCGAAAAATAAAATTTAGCTGCTTCGTATAGGCATAATATCTAAAGACCCCAAATAGAGTCACTACAAGGTAGACCGTTACCTTAATTGCCTTTCTTTTTGAATCGGTATATCAAGGAAAGGAGCTTCAATTTCAATGTATTTGGATGTGAAGCTTATATTCTTATCAAGGCTTCGTAAGATGGCTGTTAAGCTTTTAATCCGTCCACGAGCAAAATTAGCTCTAGTTGGTGATTATTTTCCCTTAGGTAGTAACGGAATATATGCACACTTGCCCCTCATTTATAAATTAATATTGTGTTTCAATATTTTTATTCTATACTCTATTCTATATTTTGTTATTTATCTCATTATCGCTGCTTATCCTCTAATAATAAAATATTATGATAAAACAAGCAGATATTTTAGTTTTGTATTTTAGTTTTGAACTATATGCAGATATGATTACGTAATCAGTAATGCGCTGCCTATCTAATTTTCAAACTGTCACAAGGAGAAGTAAAAAGGCAATTGTAAAAATCTTCCATGTTTATAAGCCGATTAAGTTTTGTTTTTGTTTTTGTTTTCTTGATGCGCCTTGCTGTACACGCTTCAATAACTGTATGAATTTTGGAATAGTGACGGTGTTGGAGCATCGTGCACATTTCTTGCAATCATGTCAGTCCTTGAAGAACTTGAAGACGATCACAACGTAGACATCTTCCAAGCTGTCAGAAGGCTTCGCTTGATTAGGCCTCAAGCCGTACGAAACTTGGTAAGTCGAAGGAGTGGATACTTTAATTATTCAAAAAATTCAATGGATGCATACGTTATCAAAGAATACTTATGGTCTTATCTTTCTTTCTCGTGTACACATCTGCCTGTCTTTATATTTTACATTTTATTTCCTGTCATTGGTGGGACTGTTTTAATTGGTTTATAATGCGTATTTTTTCTTAAATTTTTCATGTTATAAAACATACACGAGTGTTACTTTAACAACTAAAATTAACAACATTAATGTTTTTAATTCTAATTTAGGCTCAGTACACATTTTGCTACAAGGCAATTGAAACTCATCTCAAATCATCAAATATCTATGAAAACTACACCCAGCCGCAGGAGGATGGACAGCAGAATTCTTCACTGACCGAAATGCAAGACGGTGAAATCTACGCTAACATTCAGAATGGACAACAACATTCTGCAGCAACAACTTTGCAAGATAAAAGTATCTATGCAAACGTTTGAAGCGATATATTCACAGTACACACCAAAGGAAAAAATGCAACATTTGTGATAACAGCGACACACCCTACACATATACACACAAATTTGCTTACACAAACACCACACACACACACACACACACACCCACACACACACCCTCACACACACACACACACACACCCACACACACACACGCGCGCGTACAATCAGATATACGCGTGCACGCATACAGATTCTTTATATACACATAGCATACACACAATCACATCCGCGCCCATATTCCATAAAGACTGTGGGGCATAGACCAAATAATCAACTCTATAACAAATTCCGTAGTCCAGTCAAGGGGTGAAGACAAAACCCGGTGTAAAATTGTTTAGAAATTATAAACACCGCATAACTGAAAGTTCACGCAATAAATGTTGCACATTTTTGTTGAAATGAATAAAACGTCACCCAATTTTTTTTCCCCGATATCAGTGACCAATGGATATGTATAGACTTCGGCAAACCATGAGCTAAAGGTATTCAACAATCGGCCTGCTATGCGGAGCCATTGTTATACACTGCGTATACAAAAAAGCAACAGGATTTGTTTTCAATTTTGTGAAAGTATGATTAAGTGTACAGCAAAAGAAATAATACCACCTTAAAGCTACACTTCTCCTCTTCCAATGATATGTTACTCGCCCATACACGGTCATGGATGGCTGAGTGAATGCCCTCTCTTGACAGCAAGTCAATTTTGGTTTTGGACCAAGTTTTGGACATTGAAATAATCTTGTAGAAATTAAATAAACATGGAATTTGCAGCAAATAATCTCAACTTACCATTATCTTCTTCTTTAGGATGAAATTACACTCTATGTCCCTCAATATGGCCGCTATCTCTCTCTACACATAGGTGGGCACGCGTCTCCATTTCGCTAACCGCTCTGCGAATCATTTGTCTCTGGGGTCGTAATGCATCAAACTCATTGATTATCCTCAGACGAAGCGATGCAAGTTCAGGTGGCGGGGTGGTAAAAAGTTTGCTTTTGAGGTACCCCAAAGAAAGAAAGAAATCGCAAGCAGTCAGATCCGGTGATCGTGGTGGCCATTCCACATTATGATACAGTGCAATCACACAGTGTCCAAAGACCTCCGCCAACCTGTTCCTAACAGCTATCAGTCGATGGGGTGGTGCACCATCCTGAGCCAACCATAAACGTCTAAAGACACCTCTCTCTTGAACTGGAAAGTTTGCCATTAGTTCCGGAATCACATGCTGATTCAAGATTTCCAGGTAGCCAATTCCGTTCATGTTGTTCTCGAAAAAGAATGGGCCCCAATAACAAACCATTCCCACAAATGCCACCCCAAACATTCAGCTTCTCTCGACTGAAGTTCACATCAAAATTGAATTCTGGAGGGTGA